>JALGBA010001814.1:0-214939 GCA_023970755.1 Azemiops feae
CTATTGTTCTCTTCTATTTCTTTGCACTGTTCATTTAAGAGGGCATTCTTATCTCTTCTAGCTATTCTCTGGAATTCTGCATTCAATTGGGTGTATCTTCCTCTTTCTCCCTTGCCTTTCACTTCCCTTCTTTCCTCATCTATTTGCAAAGCTTCCTCAGACAGCCATTTTGCTTTCTTGCATTTCTTTTTCTTTGGGATGGTTTTAGTTGCTACCTCTTGTACAATGTTGCAAACCTCCGTCCATAGTTCTTCAGGCACTCTGTCTATCATATCTAATTCCTTAAATCTATTTGTCACCTCTACTGTATATTCATCAGGGATATGATTTAGTTCATACCTGAGTGGCCTAGTGTTTTCCCCTACTTTCTTCAATTTAAGCCTAAATTTTGCAACAAGAAGCTCATGATCTGAGCCACAGTCAGCTCCTGGTCTTGTTTTTACTGATTGTATAGAGCTTCTCCATCTTTGGCTGCAGAGCACATAGTCAATCTGATTTCTGTGTTGACCGTCTGGTGATGTCCATGTGTAGAGCCGTCTCTTGGGTTGTTGGAAAAGAGTGTTTGCTATGACCATCGTATTCTCTTGACAAAATTCTATCAGCCTGTGCCCTGCTTCATTTTGTACTCCAAGGCCAAACTTGCCCGTTATTCTGTTTATCTTTTGGCTTCCTACTTTAGCATTCCAATCTCCCATGATGATAAGGACATCATTTTTTGGTGTTGATTCTATAAGGTGTTGTAGGGCTTCATAGAACTGGTCACTTTCATCCTCTTCAGCACCAGTGGTTGGGGCATAGACTGGGATTACGTGATATTGAAGGCTTGCCTTGGATGCACTGAGATCATTCTGTCATTTTTGGGATTGTATCCCAGTATTGCTTTTCCTACTCTTTTATTGACTATGAAGGCTACTCCATTTCTTCTGAGGGATTCTTGCCCGCAGTAGTATACCTGATGGTCCTCTGAATTAAATTCACCCATTCCTGTCCATTTTAGTTCGCTGATTCCTAAGATGTCGATGTTCAGTCTTGTCATCTCTTGTTTGACCACGTCCAGTTTGCCTTGATTCATGGATCTTACGTTCCAGGTTCCTATGGAGAAAAAATCTTTACAGCATCGGACTTTCCTTTCACCACCAGATGCATCCACAGCTGAGCGTCCTTTCGGCTTTGGCCCAGTCGCTTCACTCTTTCTGGCGCTACTAGTACTAGCCCTCTGCTCTTCCCCAGTAGCATATTGGACACCTTCCGACCTGAGGGGCTCATCTTCCAGTGTCATATCTTTTTGCCTTTTAGTACTGTCCATGGGGTTTTCATGGCAAAGATACTGGAGTGGGTTGCCATTTCCTTCTCCAGTGGATCACATTTTGTCAGAACTCTCTGCTATGACCTGTCCGTCTTGGGTGGCCCTGCACGGCATAGCTCATAACTTCATTGAGTTACGCAAGCCCCTTCGCCACGACAAGGCAGTAATCCATGAAGGAGAACAAATGCATACAAAACCAGAATTGAAAAGACAGCAAGAGGTAGCAAGCGCTGCTTCTGCAAGAAGCTGAAGAAACAGTGGACCACCTGATTAGTTGCTGCAAAAAGATTGCACAGACTGACTACAAACAGTGGCATGACAAAGTAGCAATAATTGTACATTGGAATATCTGCAAGAAATATCACTTGCCTACATGCAAGAATTGACGCGCCCACAAAATACACAAAGTATGAAAATGAAGAGGCTAAAGTGCTTTGGGACCTTAGAATTCAAACAGACAAGCACTTACCACATGACATACCAGACTTAACAATTGTTGATAAGGAAGACAAAAAAGTCTGAATAGTAGACATTGCAATACCTGGAGACAAAAGAATAGAAGCAGAGAACTGTAGCAAATCACAAAATACAAAGATCTGCAAATAGAAGTAGAACAACTGTGGCAAAAGAAAACAAAGATATTACCAATAATGATAGATGCCTTGGGTACAAACTTCAAACCTCTGGATCACCATTTGCACACCAT
The DNA here is from genome assembly GCA_023970755.1 of Azemiops feae. Classification (NCBI taxonomy): domain Eukaryota; kingdom Metazoa; phylum Chordata; class Lepidosauria; order Squamata; family Viperidae; genus Azemiops; species Azemiops feae. The sequence goes on from JALGBA010001814.1 coordinate 2,013, forward strand.
TGGCATTGGCAAAATGATCAGTCAATTGCAAAAGGAAGCTTTTCTTGGAACAGTTTACATTCTGTGATGATACATTTAACATCAACAAACAACATCTCCATATCCCAGGTCCCTGAGAAGAACTCAGTAGGTGGGTAAAAATGTCAAATCCAGATTAAACATATGGCTGACTTTGTGACCAAATGCAAAAATAATGCAACAAAATAGGAAATCATTATGTACAGTCAATGTTTGCATAATAAAAGAGGATAGTTTACTGTCCACAAGGAGTTTTCTGTCTCCCATTTATCATAGGAGAAATTACAGTTGAAAGAGGAAAAATGTTTTCAAAAGCAAGTTGGCTACAATATTTGAAAAGCTGTTTCTAGAAACTCATCAAGGCAGCTTCATTGCCTAGTTTTTGCTGTAATCCAGGCTGATGGTTATGGAGTTTGGTTTTCTGTAATTGGATTTGTCTTGTCTAAGAAAAGTTGAAACTGATGTATTCGTCAAGAAAGGACAAAAATCCTGTGAATTCCAATAACCATCTGGGCACCTATATCCTACAGAACAAGGCATACAACAATCCTGGATTTTTTTCTCTAATGACTTTTTAAATTTCAGTCTTATTTGTTCAAATCTAGATCACCTTGGAAACTTAGCAAATCTAGATGTATCTAGGAAGTAATTCAGGTTAAATTTTTAATAATGTGGCAACCTTGAAAATTATTACACTACTAATAAAAATATGCCCATACTTCTGAAGAAAACTTTGTTCACCTACTAATTATGTAGAACAGGGATAGGGAATCTTTTTGCAGCCAAGGGCTACATTTTTATTTTTATTATTGTTTTGGCTATCAAGGGTTGCAGGGCCTGTTGTGATGATGTCAACATTGTTGACTGAGAGGGGAAGATTATCTCTTTTTCATTGTGACAAAGCAATAATTAATGTTCCTGTTTTGCATATTACTTGGGGGGGGGAAACTGAACAAAATGTGGTGCTGTTATTAGAAAAATTCTGATCCAGTGTTGATAATGAAGCCTTCACAAAAAACAGATTAGTAACCCATTTAAATCACAGGCAGTTTTGAGAATGTATACAGTATCATGCTTGGCTCTCAAACTACATTTTGATTGTGATGGTATAGAACATTTTTAAAAGGCCATCAATCTGCTGAACAAAAGAATTAAGTAACTTAAGTTGATGTTGCCTGAGATCTGTGAAATACTAGCAGCTACCTGAAAGAGTCTTCTTTTCTTTTCTTTTCTTTTCTTTTTTTTTCTTTTCTTTTCTTTTCTTTTCTTTTCTTTTCTTTTCTTTTCTTCTTTTCTTTTCTTTTTTCTTTTCTTTTCTTTTCTTTTCTTTTCTTTCTTTCTTTCTTTCTTTCTTTCTTTCTTTCTTTCTTTCTTTCTTTCTTTCTTTCTCTTTCTTTATTTCTTTCCCTTTCTCTTTCTCTTTCTCTCTTTCCCTCTCCTTGTGATCCCATAATAATATCTGATAGCAGTTAATCCCTTCTTATAGATGGCTTTGTCTCATTCTTTTGGAATAAAGTAAACATGCTTTTACTGTTTTTCTGCCTGAGCATCAATCAATGCTTTGATGCTTAATTGTCTTCTTGCCTCTTCTGCTTCCCGCCTTCTCCCCTCTCTTCCCTAACCCCACCCTTGGTAAAAGAGCATTGTTTTGAAATAAATAGGCTCCAGAGAAAGTTTCAGAGAAGCTCATTTTGTTCTTATGTCTGCTATTTTGTATTCTAAGGTCATGGATCAAGGGCAACCCCATGCCTCTGCTGTGGACACAACTATCCATTTTGAAAGAAAGATGTAGGCATCTTTGGATGATCTTAATCTGTTCAAGGAAGTCTATTATGTTCAAGCCTCAAGCTGTCTCAGCCCATACCAGTAATACCAAACTTACATTTGTTTTTCCATTGACCATTCATTTTGGTCAAATGAAGAAATTGCTCATGTAAGTTTCTGTGGCTCTAGGGAAGAAATCAGTGACTGTCACATACCTTTTAGCCTTTCTTTCTTTCTTTCTTTCTTTCTTTCTTTCTTTCTTTCTTTCTTTCTTTCTTTCTTTCTTTCTTTCTTTCTTTCTTTCTTTCTTTCTTTCTTTCTTTCTTTCTTTCTTTCTTTCTTTCTTTCTTTCTCTCTCTCTCTCTCTCTCTCTCTCCCTCCTTCCTTCGTTCCTTCCTTCCTTCCTTCCTCCCCCCCTCTCTCTCTGAAACAATGTTAGGAATGCAACAGAAATATTATATTTATTGCACTGTTTGTAAGTTTGTAAGAAATTGACCAAAAGGAACTATTTTAAAAAGCAAAATGATGTATGTAATTATAGATGCCAGATACCAGATACTGTTTCCTAACTTCAAGGAGCTACTAAACTAAGACTTTGTTAGGAAAAGGGCATGGTTTCAATGGGATTTCCTTGGATGGGATGCAGGCATAATCCCATTTAGAGAATTTCACTATTAAGGGCAGATTCTGTTTCAAGAAAGAGCCATTTTTCTACAACTTTTTACATTTACATCTATCTCTCAGATACTAGGCAGAATTATAAAATGTGGTGTCAGTTAACTTCGTTTTTTGCCCAAATGGACCTCCTGATTGGATGTCTGAGGACTATTTTGGAAGAATAAAACATCTGAAACTCCTGTCCAATTTCATGATAGAACTTGCTCAAAAGTTGCTTGCTCAAAAAGAACAAAAGCATGAGAAGGGCAAACTCCCAGGTAATCCAGTTTTCTGTTAGTAAGAGAAAGAATAGCTAGTCACTACTTTCTTTTTCCAGCCTCTTCTCCTTTGGAGAGGGAAGGTATGTTTATCTTGCAATATCCAAACTATTGAATATGTAGCATAAGCCAGAAGCCACATATAGTAGACCTAAATTCTGAGTTTGTTTGTTTGTTTGTTTGTTTGTTTGTTTGTTTATTTATTTATATTTACATATGGCATAACATGCATGTGCTTACAGCATATATTAACATTACACTTAAATTAAAAACAATAAAATATTAATGTTAAAAAGATCTAAGTTCAGATACCAATGTCAAGGTCATCTAACCACTGAAATGCAGCAATCTTTATCTGAAAAAAATCACATTCTGGATTGGAATATGTCCTCCGTTTACAGCCGATCAAAATGTGATCTACAGTTTGACCCCACAGTCACACTGAGGGGTGGATACTATGACCCATTTAATACAGAATGTCCTGGAAGATGTTGTGTGAGGTGCGAATCCTATTCAGGATTGTCCATTGCTGGCAAGGTAGTTCAAAATCTAGCACCTTTTGTGTAGGATCATCTACAGTATATGTCTTCCTGTGTCTGGGTGTCCAGCAACCCACCTGACTTTCCATTGAGAATTGATGTTAAAGTTGTCAAGCAGATGTTGTGCAAGTGCCAGTGGAGGTTTCCTAAATTTGATTCTGAGCTTGACAGAATGTAATAGCTTCCACACAAAAAGTTGGCAATATGTGTATCTTTATTTTATTTACTTGCTGTATCTCTCATCTTTTATTCTGGAACATAAGGTACCACTTCCCACTTTTTCCCATAATAAAAGTGCTATAATGCCTGATGGCCAAGATAAGGTGATTGGTCCAAGCTCATACAGTGAGTTTTTGTGGTGAGGATAGACTTGAACCTGGGTCTCCCAGTGCTAGTCCAACACTACAACCATTATACCATCCTGTTTGAATATTTCATAAGTATATACTTAAAATATGTTTTTCAATGTCTCTACACTCATATTCCCTCTCCTATGCTCTATACTCTCATATAGAGATAAGTATGACAATTTTTGCAAACTTGTTTTGCCCCATTTGTAAACAAGGTCAAACAGAACTTTCTCATTAAGATGAGAAAATAGAGATTGTAAAGATTTCTGTCATGGATCCTGTTGTGAATGAATGTTGGGATTAGCTTGTAGTCAATTTGTGGTAGGATGAATACTGACAGAATGAAGACCAGCTAATGTTTATTTTCTGATACCAACACCCCCCAAAAAATAACAAAAACCCCCAAATCCTTTGAAGTAGAGATGGATGGGGTTCCACTTATATTCTAAAACAATGAAGCATCTTGGGTGGGCAGTGTTTGTGATTTTTATTTAACTTTCAGAAAGCCCAGCAACCTTACACAGAAGATAAACTCTTTATAGACGAGAAGCTTCTATCCAGGCATTGCCTCGAATGGTCATGTGACCATATGAAGCAGGCGTTCACATTGTCTTTTCTGAAAGTTCCAGGAAAGGAAAGTATACTAGAACTAGTATGCTAGAAATATATAATGAAATATATAAAATATATATAAAATATATAATGATTATAAAATTTCCTCATTTATGTTTTAAAAGGGCAGTTCCTGTCCTCTTGTACATGCACAGTATTTCTGTAACATTTCTTTTTTTAAATTGTTAGAAAAGTATACAGACCAGAAATTCATTCTGCAGGGCATAGAACATAGACTGTAGAATAATAGGATTGAAAGGGACCTTGAAGGTCTTCTAGTCCAACCTGATGCTCAAGCAGGAGACTGTCAGCACAAAGAATCAAGACCATTCGTAAAGTTGCAGCATAGATTTATTCAAGCATACATCAAGAATCTAGTCAACTAATGGTCAGCATTGGTGCTAAATAAAAGTCAACAGAATTTGGGGGGGGGGGCTGGACTTGGATCTCTTGTGGTAATGCAAGATTCTAAATTGATGATGTGTTTAAGTCCATTCCCTAACCCTGCTTGTTCTTCTCCTAGAGAGACCCTATACCATTCCAGACAAATGGCTGTCCAGTCTCTTAAAAACCTCCAGTGATGAAGCAACCACTCCATTGATTAATTGTTGTCACTGTCAGGAAATTTCTCCTTAGTTCTAGATCGGATCTTTCCTTAATAAGTTTCCATCCATTACTTCTTGTTCTGCCCTCAAATTCTTTGAAAAATAGGTTGACTCTTCTTCTCTGTGACAGCCCGTCAAGTACTGGAAGATTGTTATCTAGCCCTTCTCTTCATTAGAAAAGTAATAAATTGTCCTTTTATTCCTCATTTCTTTACATCTTCCATTTTGCCTGCTTCATTGTACACTGACGCCATTCTCAGTTGTCACACTGCACATCCCACTATCTTTCCAATGCTGTTCTTTCTGTCTCTCTATGCCATTTCTTCTCTCTCTCCACCTCTCCTTCTTTTCTTTTTAAATTTTACTTAACTTCATTTTATCTGTGCTGTTCCTCCCCTTTCTTCTCCACTTTAAAAGCCTCATTGCAAGAGGCAAAAAGGCAATTGTAATCAGTGAGAGGGCCAGCGGGCACTGGTGAACACAGCAAGCAAGTGGTTGCAAACAACCTCGGGAGATGAGAGAAAGAGGAAGCAGAAGAAGGAGGATGACAGATGGAAAAAGGAGAAGGAAAAAGGAAGAGGGCCGGTGAAAGATGACTCTGACGGCTATGAGAACAACCGGTGAATGAGTGCAGCTGGTGAGTGAGTGAGCAGATGCAAACTGGTGACAAGAGGTGAGAGCAGAGCAGCCAATGGCACAACTGGCAATAGTGATGGTGGCGGTTCAACAAGATGTTATCAAGGGCAGCAACGAGACAGTTACCAAGGGCAGGCAGCAGTGGAGATTTTTATTACTTGTCTCACCCCCATATTGTTGAAAATATGTTGACAGAATCACTGAGCTTTATAATTCTTTATCCTAGTAGGCATACAAAAGCAAAGTAATAATTCTGGTTGCTCTCCAAATGAAATGTCATAAAGCTTAAGTTTTGGTTCTGGTCAATTTGGACAGAAATGTTTACTTGAAGATCTACAAAATGACTCCCAGGAAGCCTGATTTAACTCAACTTTTACAATCATATTCCTATTAGTCTCCAAAATAGAGGCAATTGATCCAGATCTCTTCAATTTCAACAAGAATAGTTGCATTAAGTTCCTTCTCATTACCTGTCCTCTGTAAGCAAACCATTTTTAAAAGCCTTTCTGACTGACTAAATAACTATTAGATTCCATATTAGTTTTGAAACACTGTGTTACCTTCTCCATATTGTGGTTGGTGCAGACAAACACATATTAACCACAATGGCATGTACCCCAATAAACTATATTGGGGTAAAGGAGAATATATCATGGCTCCTCGTTTATAATGGGGAGGCCAAACATTTACTCCAAGAGTAAAAGAGGAAATTACCATGTCTTTTAAACTGAAAAGCTCTACTCATAAAAGGTCATCCAGGTAGATCTGCAACTTAAATTAAGGTACAGAAAGAGAATGCTAATTAATACCTGATCCCAAACTTATTTAAGGAGCTGTCCAAGGTGCTATCTGAATTTTGAAACCTGCCTTGACTTGACCTTTCCATTCCTTTCATGACCTTTGGCGTATTTAGTCTCACCTTGCTCTGCTTGTTCAAAAGAGAATCTTTGACCCTGAACTGGAATACCTATCAGAATTGCTAAAGTCTCTAAAGCTATTGCTTGGAATAAAGCAAAATTTCCTCCTTTTTTAAAAAAAAACTTTTCAATCTTTGCAGAGTACAAATGAACAGTTCACCATAGTTCACATTTTTTCAATTCATTTACATCTTTCACCCTACTCTATATTACTAATGTGACAAAATGACCTTGATATGACTCAATGCATAATTGGATCACAATTCTTTATGCATAGTTTTTTTTTTGGTATGTTTGTAGCTGTGTGGCATTGGTAAAACTCCATAAAATTAAATTTGATTTGGTTGTACATTCATTTGCATCAGATTTGTTTTAGGTTATACAGTTTTGGGGAACATGTGAGCAGAACAGTAACATACTATGAAAAACAAATCTTGATGCAGACATTGGAATGATCCCATGAAAACTGCTGCATTGTTGTTTTTGCAGCATCTTATTATGTGTACCCACTTATCAATAATATAGAGGAAGAAAAAGACACCATACTGATGGTACTCCAAATGTCAGGAAATTGCACCTGCTCCAACTCTGGAATTAATGTAGAGATTTCCCTTATTAAACTGGAATTTAAGAAGAACTGAATGCCAAGCACAGAGAATAATAAAGGAAAGACTCAGGAAAAAATGTTTCAACCCTCGTATATAAACACATTGAAATAGTTGTGTCTGTTCACCACAGAAAGCAATTTCTTTATAGGAAATGTTCAGTTTGAAAGAGTCTTCAGCATGCAAAATAAAAATGGATGCAACAGATCTGGGTATATCATAGTTTCACACATTCATATATAAATTTACTTCTCTTCATTTTTACCTTACAGGTGGTCCTCGACATACAACAGTTTGTTTAGTGACCGTTTGAAGTTACAAGTGAAAAAAGTGACTTATGGCCATTTTTCACAATTAGGATCTCTGCAGCATCCCCGTGGTCACATGATCAAAATTCAGACGCTTGGCAACTGATTCGTCTTTATGATGGTTGCAGTGTCCTGGGGTCATGTGGCCCCTTTTTGAGACCTTCTGACAAGCAAAGTTAATGGGGAAACCAGATCCATTTAACAACCGTGTTAGTAACTTGACAGCTGCAGTGATTCACTTAACAACTCTGGCAAGAAAGGTCATAATAATAATAATAATAATAATAATAATAATAATAATAATAATAATAATAATAATAATAATAATAATAATAATAATAATAATAATAATAATAATAATAATAATAATAATAATAATAATAAAGTTTGAAGGGACCTTGGAGGTCATCGAGTCCAACCCCCTGCTCAGGCAGGAAACCCTATACCATTTCGGACATGTGGCTGTCCAGTCTCTTCTTAAAAACTTCCAGTGTTGGAGCATTCACCGCTTCTGGAGGCAGGTTGTTCCACTGGTTAATTGTTCTAACTGTCAGGAAGTTTCTCCTCAGTTCCAGGTTGCTTCTCTCCTTGACTAGTTTCCATCCATTACTTCTTGTCCTGCCCCATAAAAAGTTTTGTCCCATAAAATGGGGCAAAACTCACCTAACAAATATCTGACTTAGCAACATAAACTTTGGGCTCAGTTGTGGTCATAAGTTGAGTACTACATGTAATAGAATTTTTTCCCCAAACTTCATGAAAATATTGTCTAAATATGTGCTTTATCCTTCATAGAATATATAATTCCAAACATTTCCTCAGAAACTATGCACTCCCAAATATTTAAATTTCTAAAATGCACATTATTTTGGAGAGAAAAGAATGAATTTAGGAGCACATGCGACACAAAACTCTTTCCCCACACGCTTCACAATAAAACATGAAGTGAATGTCTTATATTTTCTCATTTCATTGTGTACATTTCATTTGTGTAAATCATTAGTATTGTTGTCTTTTCCCTGCTATTTGTTTCCTCACGTGGCTTGGAAGAAATGGACAATCTCTGTTAATCTTTCTTTTACACAGCCACCTGAGGGCAGCATGATGCTCACCTCCCAGCTGAAGTTTGGCTGAGATGAAGATCTAAGTCCCTTTCATCTAGCCCAGTTTGACTCTTGCCTGGCTTCAGGTCTCTCTTCAGGGATTTCCTCTCTTCAGATTTCAGTAACCACAGAACAGGCTATCTTGCAACAATGTATGATTTCAGCTGCTTCCTTACCAGGGAAGGGTAGTCTTATTTCGCATTTCCGTCTTGTAAAATTCACATCAGTAGCTCCCTGAACTGTTATAGCACCAGTGCTCTCTTTTTGTTATGTTAACACTTCACATGTGTTTACAGAGAATGCAACTGTGGAATACATACACGCATATGCTTTTTCAGAAAAGGAAAGAGAAATAAAGGAACAAAAATGGCTTAACCCTGAAAATGACTTGAAAAACATTGAGACAATTGTGCAGGTAGTTTTTAGGAGCCTTCTTCAATGTCCCGAAGAAAGAGAGAGAGAGTGCCACCATACAGAACACAGGTAGTTCTCGACTTGCAACCACAAGTGAGCCCAAAATTTATGCTGCTAAGTGAGACAGTTGTTAAGTGAATTTTGCCCCATTATCTGGTCTCAGTAAAAGTCTGTTTCCTATATTTCTGAAGCTGGAATTTCATATACTTAATGGCTGGGTTCCTGCAATATACAAAAGCCAGAGTGCACAAACCCAAATTATGTTTTTACAGTGCCCCCAAAATAATTGAAATTACATATTCATCTGATTGCCTGGTTCATCTGATATGATGAGAGATGATTGAGTTCCTACCATGCATTGAACAACAGATGACCCTCCTCTATTTCAATCCAGGCCAACATGTTGTATAAATCTGACCAATATCTAAGCCTATCCATTTTTTCACCTATCCCAAAGATAAATGTTCTGACAATCAGATCTATATTCTAGCAGCTCAACTGGACAAAAGTTTACAGTATGCTTATAATATTCTTTCTCCTTTTTTCTCCTGTTTTTCCCATAGATTTTGAATACTTGATCTAGTCTCCCAAATCCCTCTCCTCCTGAAAGACAGCAGGCTCTGAATGTGCCTTGCCATCACCTTTCAGCAGGTAAAATATGTTGTTATGGAAGGGATGTGTGGCAGGAATGCCGACAACAATTAACACATGCTACTCATTAACAAATGGAGATTACAACTGAGCTGAAATGGCAGACTGCCATCAGCCAGATAGTTATGGGGGCAGTTGAATTCCTAATGAATGCGAGCACTGGATTAGTAACGACATTCGACAGAACGCTGCCTGCTGCATTCTCTTACGACTTTCATTACCAAACCGAAAATCTGTGTAGATTTTCAGAAAATTACTTTTAAATGTAGCCAATCGCCTAGACAGCCAAGGCTTGATTTGCCAGCGAGGGAGGCCTGCTGTGAGATTTTAATGAAAGATCATAGTGGCCCTCCATGACCGCCAAAGAGCTATGGGCCCTGAAAGGCCTGGAATAATCTGTTTTACTTTTAATGGTAGCCATTTTATATTCATTAAGATCAAAATGCAGTTTTGCAGGCAAATTGCAAAGCTGTTCCACTCACAGCTTGAGAACCTGGGGGCCATACTGCTTTTTATCTTGTTCATAAGCAAATATGTAGTTAATATCTTTTAATATGCTTTGATGCTTGGTACCTTATGGGTACTTTGTACTGGAGGTTAGACAGCCTCATGTTTCCTTGGCAGTGTCAGCAACGAATGGAAGCCGTGGACTTTTATTTCCATAATGGCAGAAGAAATAAGTCTTTCTTTCTTTCTTTCTTTCTTTCTTTCTTTCTTTCTTTCTTTCTTTCTTTCTTTCTTTCTTTCTTTCTTTCTTTCTTTCTTTCTTTCTTTCTTTCTTTCTTTCTTTCTTTCTTTCTTTCTTTCTTCCTTTCTTTCTTTCTTTCTTTCTCTCTCTCTCTCTTTCTCTCTTTCTTTCTTTCTTTCTCTCTCCTTCCTTCCTTCTTTTCTTCCTTCTCTCTCTCTCTCTCTCTCTCTCTCTCTCTCTCTCTCTCACACACACACACACACACACACACACTCTCTCTCTCTCACTCTCTCTCTCAGCAAACTGTAACAATAAAAAAAGAGAATCTTAAGAGGTATACCGGTAAGTCCAAGATCTCAGGAAAATAGGGATTTCACAACAGTCCACCCATTGATGATTTTCTCTATTGCTTTGTATTACTGCAATTTTAGTTAAATAAAGGAAATATGAGACTGCATCCAAAGAGTTGGCATCTGAAAATTGTGCTCTTGCCCTCTCTGACAGCAGTGTAAACACTGCCATTTCAAATGATACGCATGTAGTAAGTTCGATCAGAGTTTCTCCTGCATTGGAAAAAGATGCTTCTGCAGTTACAAGTCAGGTAGTATCTTGCACAAAGGACGCTGGAGGACAAAACACCAGATAAATGAAATCTGAAAATGGTGAAAAAGAATCAGCCTCTCCTGATCAACAGCTATTCTACTGTATATACAGAAAGCCCACAAATTTAGTGCCTCTCTCGGGGCTTATTTTCAGGAGGCAGAGGTTCCTCTCTGGGCTTCTGTATCACTCTTGGACTTTTATGAGGCCAGGAATTCTTTCTCCTCTCTTAAAGGGGTCACATGTTAACTTTTGAGGAGAAAGAAGGAAGAAGGAGGAGGAATAACTCCTTAGGAATTTCTCTCTGTTTTTCCCTTCTTAGATTTCTCCCTATCTTTTACAACTGATCACCACGGTTCGGGCCTTGGATGCAGATGAAAATTTTGTTCCAATACAGCTTGCCATTGTTTTTTTTTTAAAAAGAACATCTCTGCAGATAGAAAAGTAGTATTTAAGTCACTCTGTTAAGTCCCTACTGAATTTCTCTGCTATGCCCATTGTTTTATAATGGCAGGAACCCTTTAATTTTTTTTAATGAATATGAACACTGAAACATGTAATAATCCCATGGAACTTAGAATTATTCACTACTTTTCACCAGCCAATGTTCCCATCCAATTCAGCTTATGCTTAAATTTGGTCTTACACATGAAAGATACTATATGCTACAAGATAAAGCCAACCATGTTCACTCAGTTTTATTCCCAAAACAATAGGCATAGCACTGAAGTTTTATTTTTTTTCTTTACTTCCTTGCTTGCAGGATTGTAAACACTCAGCTTTTGCCGTTTGGTAGCTGCCTGCTGCATTCTCTTATGACTTATGTCCAGTCCTTAATTTTGGCAAACTGTTAAAAGAAGCAATCCTCTTCCCTTGAACAGCAGAGGACCAGTGATGCAAGATTTATATGCAGCATCAGCCTACATGCATATAAACGCCAATCTCCAATTCCTCCCAAATACTACTAAAAAGAACCTTCAAAATCTCCATAATACAGTGGAGGAGACCCAGGTTTGTTCCTAGCCATTATATGCTACTCAAGGGCTCTCTTCACAGACATCAACTCCTGATGCTATCGTGAAGTTAGAAAACAGTCCCCCACACTTATTTCTCTGGACCAGCGTCGAAGAAGTTGAGTCTTTTTTTTGTGGGGGGAGGAGTGGATGCATCTGGCAAGCATGAGGAATTTGATAACCTTCCCTCATCAGGTCTTTGGGTGAGCTGAAGATATTTGGCCTGCCAAGGCAAAATTTAATAGGCTTCTAAAAACACTCAAAAGGCAGACTTAAATGTGTGCATGGGCAGGCAGCCAGGATGACTGGGGGGAGGGAGTTGGTAGCCAGTCTGTGTTTGACTTGAAGCTGAATATGTATGTGTGTGTGTAAGAGAGAGAGAGAAAGAGCGAGAAAGAGAGAAGGGGGGAGCTGTTTCACGAGGCAAAATCTAACTTTAAGGGACGATAAAGGAAGTCAATTCTTCATTGGAATGGATTTATTGGGCCCTAAATTTAACTTCAGAGCCAGCAGTGGTTCCACATATTTGTCTTAAAAAACAGAGAGAGAGGGAGAAATGGAAATGGAAAGTTACATAATTAATTTTAATTAGAAATCTCACAGATCTCTTGATCAGATAATTTTATCACCTGTGATTATATACAGGATTTGAAAGGAAGCCTCAATAGCATGGATTAGTGTTTTTACTTGCATGGGCACAGCCTATGAGGCAAAAGGTTGAGCAGCACTTCCTCCTCACTGAGTTGTTAGAAATATAGCTATATATTAAATAATGAAGTTTCAAATGTTTAAAATCAGTGTCCCAAGACTCGGTATCCTCAAAATAGTAAATTTTGCTTTGGTCCTGATTTCCACTACCACCACTGCTTCCATTTAAGATTTCTGAGCTGTTTTCTAAATAATTTCATTTATATTTTGAGTTGTGATATTCCAAATATTTAGCTACATATCATGGTATATAGTATATGGTATTAAAAGCAAACAAATATTCAATTCCTCTTCAATTTAAGTACTAGATTCTGATCTTATCTTACAGAATAAGATTTGTGAGGGACATAACTTGCCTAAAATAATATCTTTTCAGGATTAATTTATTTGAAGCTGTTGATAGCACTGTAGCAATGTAAATGTCAGAAGGGTTACTTATGATTTACTCACTTACTAAATGGCAATAATTTGGCCCAAGACAATAAAGAAATAAAGTTAGTGCTCTGGGAAAGGCTGAACCAATTAAAAAATAGAGTATTTATATATTCTGTAACACATTTAGTATTAAGGATTTGCTTTAAAACATTTGAAGAGTGTGAACAACTCCAGATGTAATATAACTTTTTTTCAGATTAAGAAAAAGTGTACCTTTATACCTAGAACCAATCGTAAGGAAGTCTTTCCATTCCTGACATTCTCTAGTAGCATTGCAACTGGAAGTGCAACTCTCAGTTATACTGTGGTCCTGAAGAATGTGGGAATTGAAGTACTAACAGATTGCAGTAATAATATAAGAGGACCCTGACCATTTTTGGTTGTAATGATGCTTCTTGGCAGTTTTGTTCAACTGAAGCTTCCATGCAAAGATAATAGAGATATGGAGATTAAAATAGGAAGCATTGGTTAGTCCTGATGAGTATTTGCAACAGCTGCATTAGGGCAATCAGACACCATTGGAAGATTGGATCAGAGAATTTAGGGGCTGGAAATGACAGTAGTGTAGAAGTGACTTAATCTCTCAGTCCGGTTCCCCCTGATGTTATGCTCATATTGGCCTTAACTCATGCTCCATGAGTTCAAAGGTTCAGTTGTCCAGACTGTTATAGTCAGCTGGTATGGATTATGGATATTAAAATCTAAAACATTTTGGACAACATCAAATCAGGGAAGGCAGAACTATCATAGTGCTTGATGTTCATCTTTCATGACTATAATTATAAATTAAAAAGTTCCTTGTAAGAAAATGAAACTGTATGCCATTTACACTCACCCATTGAATTTTCAGGCCTATTCTTTGTGCTAGGAGTGGCATAGCAAGCAAATGAAGACAGTAGTTACCTTGAGCCATATTTCAGGAATAGAAATTTCAAATCTACTGTGTAGAAGAAAGATTCAGTATTTTCTTTTATCATGTTCTTTATAATTAATTATAAAGATATTATTAGATCACAATAGAGACTTCATATGTTTGAATTCAAGAGTTTTTCAAATAAACTACAAGGTTCTATGCTATTTTAGGTTGATAGGAGCGTCTGTGCTTTAAGCAGAGTGAGATGGCTACACAGATGGCAAATTCTATAAGATTGCTGGGTCCTAGTAACCCCCCCCCCCGCTGAATTTTTCCTAGCACTCCTAACCAGCGTCCCATTAATGCAATGCTTGATTGCTGCTTGACAGCCTGTCTGACTAATCCCTTTATCTCAAAATGTCATAGCCCTGATTAAGTGAATAGAAATTTAGGCCAACATTCCAAAAATTCACATTTGTGCTGCCACAGGTTTGCTATAGCATTTGTTTGAGAAGTTAATGCACACATACTAGATGAATCTAAGACTGAATGGCTGACCTCCGTGCCTCCTCTGCTAGCCTGTTGCTCTCAGATGTAGGAGAAGGTTTTAGTTGTAATACCAACATAGAAGTGAACCGCAACTGCTAACTTGACTGGCTTCCATGAAGGGTATTATGTGTCCTACCCACCAGGAGCAAAATATCTTGGCCTTATCTCAGATGCATCAAAAGAAGATAATATTACCAAGTATGCCAGAGTGAACACTCCACAGCCTCAAGGCCATGTGCCATCTTCGAGTCTCCTTTTTGTAATCCCAGGCTGTCTTCTGACAATGGCTGTTGAAAACTTACTGTACAGTTTCACACCATTTTAAAGGGGGGCTTCCATAAAACATGGAATATACTTTTCAAAACTCCACTCCAAAAACCAACTTCATCCAGGTTTATGAGGGGACCCATCTAACGTGTTTAATAATAATAATAATAATAATAATAATAATAATAATAATAATAATAATAATAATAATAATAATAATAATAATAATAATAATAATAATAATAATAATAATAATAATAAAGTTGGAAGGGACCTTGGAGGTCATCTAGTCCAACCCCCTGCTCAGGCAGGAAACCCTATACCATTTCAGACAAATGGCTGTCTAGTCTCTTCTTAAAAATCTCCAGTGTTGGAGCATTCACCGCTTCTGGAGGCAGGTTGTTCCACTGGTTAATTGTTCTAACTGTCAGGAAGTTTCTCCTTAGTTCTAGGTTGCTTCTCTCCTTGATTAGTTTCCATCTGTTGCTTCTTGTCCTGCCTTCAGGAGAATAGCCTGACTCCCTCTTCTTTGTGGCAGCCCCTGAGATATTGGAACACTGCTATCATGTCACCCCTAGTCCTTCTTTTCATTAAACTAAACATACCCAATTTCAGCAACTGTTCTTTATATATTTTACCTCCAGTCCCCTGATCATTTTTGTTGCTCTTCTCTGCACTCTTTCTAGAGTCTCAACATCTTTCTTATATCATGGTGACCAAAACTGGATGCAGTATTCCAAGTGTGGCCTTACCAAGGCATTGTAAAGTGGTATTAATACTTCACGTGATCTTGATTCTATCCCTCTGTTAATGCAGCCTAGCCCTGTGTTGGCTTTTTTGGCAGCTGCAGTACACTGCTGGCTCATATTTAAGTGATTGTTCACTAGGACTCCGAGATCCCTCTCACAATTACTACTATTGAGCAAGGTACCATCTATACTATACCTGTACATTTGGTTTTTCTTGCCTAAATGTAGAACCTTACTTTTTTCACCATTGAATTTCATTTTGTTAGATAGTGCCCTGTGTTCAAGTCTGTCCAGATCCTCCTGTATCTTAAGCCTGTCTTCTGGAGTGTTGGCTATTCCTGCCAGCTTGGTGTCGTCTGCAAATTTGATGATTTCCCCATCTATCCCCTCGTCCAAATCATTGATGAAGATGTTGAAGAGCACTGGGCCCAGAACAGACCCCTGGGGCACCCCACTACACACTTCCCTCCATGTAGATGCAGTTCCATTGAGGACCACACGCTGAGTATTGGCCGGTCAGCCAGCTACGAATCCATCAGCCATTGAAAAAAAAAAGTTCAGTATATATCTTGGCCTCAAAAGTTTGGAGATCCATGTTGAAAAATCACAAATACAGTCTCTTGAGAGAGAAAAAAAACTTCCAAAATTTACCCTTTCCAACTGGGCAGGGAAACTGGGTGAAGCATGCAAGTATAGGTTTGAATAAGCACCATGATCTACATATACCACTGTCTGATCAGCTGAGTGAACAGCAGAGAGATTACGAAAATGGAGAGCTGTCAGAAATACATTTCTTCAGACTTACCTTTTAGATATTCAATGAATGTCTGAGAAGGGTCCCATAAAAATGTCTCCTTCCCCTTCTCTCACACACAACAGACACCCATACAGAACAATGGCTGAAATCCCTGTCCTTGGAACTGTGGAATCTGACAAGAATCTACCTGAACGGGAATTTCAGGCAGAAAAATACAGCCCTAACATGTGTAAAGAAAAATTCAATATGTTTTGACAATAGCGTAATCTAAAGAAAGTGTTATCCCTCTTGTGGAGGTCATCATTCTTAATACAGTGTGTGTCATCAATTCTCAAGACAACAGGGAAAATGATCTAGTCAATACATATGAAACAGAAATCATGCATAAACATGCCGCCTCAGTTCTAAAGTGGGCGACACCAGCACAAATTGGATAGCGGGCTGAGCTGCAATTTTCCATAACTTTTTATTATTCATAAGATCGTGTGATCTAATAAGCCACACCTCAAATTACTGTCCATTGAAGGGACTGTTGAGTGATAGATTCTGACAAACCAGACATAGAATATATTATGATTAAGATCAGATGCCAGCCAAGCTGGACGCTGTGCGATGAAATATTTTCAGCTGCTTTCCATCAGTTTCTGTTTGTCTATGCCTGTATGTATGTTTTATTTGTAAAAGAAAGAAATATGAACTGTTGCAGTATATGACTAAAATGGAAGAATGTATTCGCTGATTGCTTTGTGCTTATATTTATGGAATGATCTCTCTCTCTCTCTCTCTCTCTCTCTCTCTCTCTCTCTCTCTCTCTCTCTCTGTTTTATATAAAAAGTCAAATATATTACAAAAAGGGAATGAAATAAAAAATCCTATTTTCTTTTTTAAATGGTCATTAGCCTTTTGGCTAAGATCAAGTGTGTGTGTGTGTGTGTGTACTTTGAAGAAATTGTAATATTCCAGACATTGAAAGTATAAATCTATAAATAATATGTAACCCACAATTTTTTTTTCTCAAGAAAGAATGACTGAACATATGAATATAATAAATAAATCTAGGAATAATAAAAAAAATCCTAAACTGTCTGCATACGCTATTATGTAGACACTAGAATACCTAGCATCCAATTGATAAAATTTATTTTTTAATTTAATTTGTGATGGGCACAACAGCAGTGAACTAAAGCAGTTTCAAATTTCTAGTAGAAAATTAAACACAAGTGATTTATTTATAAATATAAATATATAAATATAAATATAAATAAAACCCACCCCATATTTCAAGCATGTGCAAGTAGCCTTGGGTTTAGACTAAAGTGAACCTCGGAGAAAGAAATTTCATAGATACAAGACAATCATTACAGAAGATTCTCTTATTTTTCTGCTTACTGCACAAAAAGAACAATTAAGATGAGGTTTTCCATAGATCAAACAATTCTTCATGACTTGTGCAAAATTCACAAGAGAAGCTTTCTCCAAATATCTGTTTTGGTTGTCCAAGACAGTGCAACCTCATAAGAAATAGGTCTGCTCCCTTTGAACCCGCATGCCATACATATTTATATTACATTAACATTTCCCTCATTATTGCACTGCATCATTTCCATTGGTAACTTTGGGTGGCATATTCTGTATGATCTGAGATTTTGCCCATTATAGCTGGATGAGTTTGAATCCTTCCTGGACAAGCTCCGAGGGAATCCAGTGTTGGACAAAGCTGATGTCAATGATTTTCAGAACTGTATTCTGTAATAAGAGGGTTTTCCCCCCACTACTCTTTTCTTCCTCTATTTGGATACTAGTGGAATATAATGCTAATTCCAATTATGGCATATTATGCAATAAAGATGGTATTCTTATATGCAACTACGCCCATTAAAGGCTTTACAAATTAAAATAAGATTTGAAATGTATAATTTATTTTATTTTATTTATATCCTGTCTTCATTATTTTTACAAATAACTCAAGGTGGCAAACATACCTTCCTTCTCCAATTTTCCTCACAACAACAATCCTGTGAGGTTAATTGAGCTGAGAGTGAGTGACTGGCTCAAGGTCACCTAGCCGGCTTTCATGACTAAGGGAGGACTAGAACTCACAGTCTCCCACTTTCTTGCCTGCTGCCTTAACCACTAGGCCAAACTGGCTCTCTTTTTGCAGGTTTCCACCCTCCCTTTACCAGACTAGTGAAATGGGGTGATGTTCTTAGACAGAGAAAAAAGATTTGTGCCAGATTCCATGCTTATTGGTTTATAGCAAATCAACATAAAAGGAACTGCCTCCAGTTGTACCCTTCCCCTGTTATAGTCATAGCTGGCCTCACTTCTTGCCCTTTATTTCATCAGGAAAGCCCTGTTGAGGGATCTATGTTGGACATAGTTTGCCTAACATATTGATTTGTGGGTTGATAGGTGCTGGAAATCTGAATCTGTTAGCTGGCATTTTTTCAGCATTCCCATACCCAAAGGGCATGCAGAAATTCTCATCTGGTAAAGTTGCAATTAAGAACAAAGATGCATTCCCTTTTGCTATCAAATATCAAAGAACTGTGTTTGCAATGCATGAACCCAGAGATAGAATCTTGAGTGGAGGGGAGGTTTAATTAAGAAAAGTGACTCCATACCAAGGAATTGTGGTTTGCAGTCTTTGTAAGATTGAGTAATTACCCTGGTATCGGTTTCTGAGAAGTATTCTACTTCTTTAATACATCAGATGCTTAGGAGAAGGGAACACAAAGAAAGAAAACAACCCTGGTGTGGCCATCAACTACCTGCCACATTCCAAAGGGAGATGTTTTCAATTCACTCATTATAGGGAGGTCAGCTGGGGTCAAGTTCAGTGTCACAGGAAAGAAGTACTCCCTTTAAGGAATACCATCCATATATGGAACAGAGTGGAAGGAGAAAGACAAAAGTGGATGGGAGAAATGAGATGAACTGTGTAACCAAATTTTGGGGACAAATAGAAGAAAATTAGCCCGGTGTGCTATTTGAATTTAAAACCTATTAAAAAATTCTGCTCTAGAAGGTGATGGGTACCGTAACAAAGTAAACACCTACTCCAAGGCACTCGGCTGTAATGATGTTATTAGTATGCATATTGCAGTGGGCAGATGTAGCCTTTAAAAGGCCTGACTCCAGTATTTAATACAGATCCCTGCAAATACACAAGGAGAGATGGACAGATAGATTCCTCTGTGAGCTGGTGTTATAGTCTCTACTAAAACAATTATATTTCAGGCAGCAACACATGGCTATTTCATGGCTCAATGAAGAGATCCATCATCTCTGTGGGCCTGGAAGGTAGACATGGTGCAACTTCTCTTAACAATTAAATCCTTGACTAAGGGCTGTCTCTGTATGCACATGTCTAAAGAGAAAAATCAGTTTGGTGTCAATACGCTCAAGTGCAATGCTTTCCTTTTCTCCACAGAAGATTTGTAGGGAAAGGTAAATGGTATACACTTGTCATTTAGAGCACTGGGGTAGATTGAAAACATTTTGCCCCTTTGTTATCTGAACCTGTCTCCTCATCTTCTTAGTCTCACACTGGATTATTTTTCTTGGTCATGGTAGGCTATGACAGAATTTTGGGGAAAAGGGCAGAGTACTATTTTAGTTCACGTTAGCAGTATTTTCCATTTTTAGTAGATATCACCACTAGCTGGAAATATATTGGCATTCATTCACTGCCTTTCTTGTTTCTGTGCCCATATTGGCTACTGCAGGGCTGGGCATTATTTGCAGGATTGAAGGTAATATTCTGCCTTCTGTGCTACATTGAGAGCCAGAATAAATGGGGCTAAAGTGAATCAAGCCAAAAGGAAAAATATACACAAATAAAATGAGTATTTTTAGTGGTTGCTTAAATAGGTATTTCCAAGAATTTGAGGGGAAAAAAATGAAAGATGAAAGTTTTAGCACTCTCTTTGGCATATATTTGTTCCAATTTTTCTATACTTTCTGATTGAAAGTTCTGTATGAGTGTGTACAAGGATGACCTCAGTTAGTTGGAGTGGCTCCCCTTTCTGTACATGTTTAAGCAGATACACCATTATTTTTCTCAATGCTGGGATTCCTGAACCCTGTTGGGGCTGACTCAGTGGCTGGATAGTCCCTTCCAACTTTCAGATTCAATAATGATGTCAAGAAGCAGCAACATTCAATGGAACAGCTGAATATTGGTCACCTGTACAATAATCAAACTGCATAGCAAAATGGGTGCAACTTTAGGTAGATCTATGATTTGCTCGAATGTGATACTTATCCAGAATTAAAATAATTCGATACTATTGCAATACTAATCATGTTTCATTTTGATACATTATTAGGAAGTATCATCTAAGCCCATTGCTTATTTTCTTCAGGCTGGCTAAAGGAGGTGTAATTTCATTTGCACTGATACATAATAGTGAGATAGTGAGATAGAACACACTTGTTCTGTTACTTCAATGCTTTCCTTGTATTCAGCTGAAGCTGAATTCCTCTGAAGCTGACAGCTACTTTTATCTGAGAGGGTCTTGCATAATGTGAAATTCTGTTTGTATTTTTTTGTTAGAATTTTGGGCTTGACAGAGAGAGGAACTTCACTGCTTCAGAAATTCACCTAAATTCAAAAAGCCAACTGGAGCCATAATAACCTAGGGGCAGCTGAAGGATGGCTAAGCTAAAATGGCTGAATGTACATTCATGTATACACAGATGTATCAATCAATACATCTAACTCTAACTCTAATCCTAGCTCCACCTCCTCCCAATCCATTTTGCCATTTAACTTAAGAACAGAAAAATCAAACTGGCCATTTTGGCTGAACTTTGGGAGACTGTTTATTAGTCACCATCATTCTCCCATAAAGCACTGTGATTATTGCTTTATTTCTCAGTGTTAACATAGAAAATATCTGCACTGAGAAAGATATGTGAAAATAAAATAGCTACATTCACATAAGTAACACAAAAAGTGAGGTTTGGTTTAGTGTTTTAGTATGATGTGTAATATAATGCTTGGAAAATGTTTTCAAATGGAACTGTGGAGTTTTGTAGTTGTATTTTACAAATAAGAGTCAAGAAGGGACTGCTTACAATTCCAAATCTAGGAAGACATTTGGATGGGGAGAAACATCTGCAGGCAAGATGGAGAGAGACAAATTAAGAGAAAAAAAAATACTTGCAGTTATTACTTTGCCCCAAGAATGACAGCACATGTGATGAATAAAAACTATGAGAATCTAAGTTTGGTGACTAACTTTACCAGATGACTGGGTCAAGTGATCCACTGGCAATTTGACTACTGTGGGTTTTTTCCTCCCTCTTATCAGGAATGTAGATGAGATCAATTAGAAAATGCAAAGTACGTTGAAAATGTTGTGGAATAAATATAGCGAAGGCTCAATATATTGAATTTCCCAAAAATATCTTTTTTGTTTGCTAGCAAATCACTCTCCTGGAAAGCCAAGAATTGCAGTTGGAGTTCCCCTGATGGTCACTCCTTTAAAAATGACTCTTCCATGTATTTGTTTCTGAAATATCATAGGTGTCCCTGCAAATAGAAAATGAAAAAGAAGGGTGGTGCAGGATCATAAGGGGGAATTGTGTTGCCGATGAAACCATTGTGTCTCATGAGCAACACAATTGCTCATTGATAATCAATATATTACCAGTTTCTTTGAGGATAAATTTCTTTGAGGATAAATTGGGCTGGGGAAACATGAAACCATCTGTTGAAAGAAAAAAATCTTCATCAGGGTCCAGTCCAAGCTGGGAATAAACAAAATGGAGACTGCTTTAGAAAGAAGGTTGTAGTTTATTGAAGAGCAGAATCATAAGACATGAGGCTCTGGAGCAGCTGACCACATATACCTGGGGGTGGTGGGTTTTTATACCTTCTTGAGCTTTTGTGTTTAGAGTTGTTCCTGTGGCATGAACTTTGACCTGAGGTTCAGTGTGCCCTTCTGGTATTCTGATAGTGGTGGGTTAATCCTATTATGTCCTAAAGGTCATATCCTGCTTTTCTGTGGCTGTGGCTGATGGCTTACTTCCTGTGTTGGATTTCTTGGGTGAGGGGTTGCTGGTTCTAATCCTATCACTCTGCTATTGTTAGCTATCAGTTTTGCTGCAGGATTTCAAAATATTTTGTCTTGAATGGTCTTCTGCCTACTAGTATTTGTTCATGAATGGGGCCTGAGTCTTTCTGAATGAGATTATCAAATCTGCATTTCTACAGACCTGGTCTCTGCCTGGGACTATTAAGGAAAACTGGGCCTGCTTTTCTGCCTTTAAGATCCTTTGGGGAAATATAATATTCTGCCTTTTTAATATCCCCAAAATATTTCTTTCTCTGGGAGGGGGCTGACTTCCCACACATCCATGAAAGTTCCATTCCCCATAAGTGGAAAACTGCAGGGCAAAGTGCTTTCCCTGATTATTTCTACAAACAAAACAGGCCATGAGACAAATTCTCAAAAAATTCATAAGAATATCCTGCACTTTTGTAGAATAAAAATATGCAGAGCATTTCATCTATAGTCAATGATAGAAGCTTCACAACAATCTTGTAAACAGCAAAAAAAAAAAAAAAAAGGTTCTTGTAGCACCTTCAGGGCAAACAATGATTTGCTGCAAGTCTGTTGCCTTTGCTTCAAAGACTGTCTGGAAACTTGTAAAATAAATGAGCTATATCCGACAAGTTAGATCCAGATTTTGTCAAATTTAGAACAGGATTACTGAAAGAATGGAATAGTTTGTTCCCTTTATAGCCTGCCTTTTTAGTCACAAAATGGAGATTTCAATAAGTTATTATAAATTGTAAGGCTGCTGATTTTAAGATTTGAACTCTATATAAGAGATGTAAGAGCAAATCTAGATCCAACTGAATATATTCTACTTTTTTCTTCGCCAACCTGGTTTCTTCCATCTGTTTTGGACTAAATTCCCAAGATATGTGGAAAGTGTGACAATGAATCTCTTTGTCTCATGACGAGACATCGAACTGGAGAAGGCTGTTTGTAATGTATTGAATCAAGAACATGTTTGACTGGGAGAACTTGGGTATTTCTTTTGAGTAGATTCTCCATTTGGAATCTAAATGCTTGAACAACTAATGTAAGCAGTAAGCAGTAAAAATGGAATTTGTTCAAAAGCAGCTCTGATGGAAGAAAAATTCACTTGGGACTTTTCCTATGTTATAAAATAAACCAATAATAGTCCTTTTCATGATGACCTTTAATTACTGTGATACCAGTCAAAATGTAGTTTAGCTATAATGTTTAAAATATATAGGAGAAGCCCAGTTAAAGATTTTACAAGATTTTGTATGTAAAATTTTGAAGCAGGTGAAGTTGATTTGAGTTTTGAGTTGTTGTTTAACAACACAAAATTGGAAATCCCTGCTTGGAGCCACCGGCAAAGAAAAAGACAACTTTGCTAAAGTTGTAAATGTAGGTGATAACATATTGAACCTGTACATGTCTAAGAAAAGAAACAGCTAAAAGACATCTCCAGATGTGACTTCAGTTCCATGTGGGAAGTGAATTTATCTCCTGCCAATCAACCAACTCTATTATCAGGTCCTGTTATGAGACCAATATTTTATTTAAACTTTGCTGCTTCTATCTATTCAAAAACCCACTATCCCTGCTAGTGAAGGCCAGAATCTGGTATGATAGAAAGAAGACAAAATATTCTTATCTGGTTGGCAGAGGGGTCAATTTGCTTTCTCAATGGACCTAAGCAATCATTTAGGGATGTCCTAGTAGGTGAATTGTTCTGTGTGAATACTTCTGTAAAAAGTCCTGATCTGTAGTTCACTAAATAATATGTGGACTAGAATTGAGCAATTCTTACTGAAGTACTTTTTATATTACTGGGAAATAATATATGAGCTGCTGCATTGATTGCCAACTGGTATTCCAATTCAAAATTCTGGTTGAGACCTATAAAGCCTTAGCTTAACTCCAGGACACTATAGGGAATTTCTCCTCCCACAAACAACTCTGACCAAAGTACTTTAAAGCAAGCACCACCACCCCTCCTTTCCCCCACTGAAACAAAAACATATTTCCAGGGAAATGGGGAAAGCAAATAAGGAGGGTTCCTGGCACACCTCAAACATAGGAGTTTTCATATTGTGAGGGCCACTAGAAAAAAGATTTGCCTTCAGTTTTATGACTGCTGGATTTCTCATTTGCTGCATCTTACAGGCACTTCTCTTTCACTTCTTAATGTTCCAGTTCAATCCCAAAAGAGCTGAAGAAGCTTCTTGGATGAGAAGCAAAACGTCTTCAAAGAAAAAACAAAGACCAGTTGCCTTTTGGAAAAAATCACTTTTGGGACAACCATAACTTGGATGACTGGGAATCTCCATAGACATTCCTGTTTAATGTACCACTGAAATATATCTCTCAGAGATGATTAATGCATATCTGTTCAGATATAACTAGAGAAGGAATCACCATCCAACTGCCATCATGCCAGTAAAGCAAATGAACAAATCAGACTTTCATGTTTTAAATAATATCTAATCCCCCTTTTCTACATGGAAACAAACAAACAAACCCTAGCCTAGTAGTATCATTAGTTTTATTCAATGGCATACACTTGACTAATCCCATAAGGAATTCGTTCTATGTCTTTCCTGTCATCAGCTGTAAACTGCTGCTATTTCTCTGTTCATTAGTTGCTCCTGTAATTTCCAGAATGGGTAGGGTAGCTTCCAAACAGGTCTGAGGTTCCTTTATGGAAGTCATAACGTACACAAGAGCATCACAAAAGACTCTGCTGTGACTACCCTGCTGGAGAAAACAATATACAGGAGATATTATTTATTACAAATGTCTTATTTTTCATCTCACTGGTGTGACATATAAGCTTACATACATATATATATCCTGCCATCATCCCTTTACATCTGAGAGAAAAAGAGGAATGAAATGTTTAAGAGTTGGCTTTATTTTGTTTTTAATAGGAGTCAAAAGAAACTAGAATATCAACTCTGCAGGCAGGCCTGCATCAGGTGATTTCTATGCATTTGGGCTAGACAATGCCAATGTTAGAATAATCATGCAGTCAAGATTTAACTCATTCCTCCTTTTGTCCCAGGAAATTTTTTTAGCACAAAGTACTTGCTTCATTTAAATGGGGACTAAAATACCTGCAAGGTCCCTCATTTCTATTTGCATAGACCAGAAGGCATCAAGGTCTGCAAACTTGGAAGATGATACTATACCCTCATAGGGAATTAGTATGAGCAGTGATGGATCAGCTCTGGAGTGGTTAAGTATTTGGATTGTCAGTATGAACTGTGTTACACAGGAATCACACCTGTTTGACTGAGATTTTTGATTGAAAAAAATGTCATAGTTACTATATTACTTAGTGGTTGTCTTAATGAGTGTGTTAACTTAGAAAGCATGACAAACTGGGGAGCTTTATGAATGTCTAAGGAATGGCATTTTGGACTATCTGTAATCAAACTTGACTCCAGATTTATAATTCCAGTTAAAAGGCTTATAAACTATACTAGCCATAATCACAATTTGGAGAGGAATGAAAAAGACTGTATTCTACCCCTACAACATTTATATTCAACCTGTCTGTCATCACAAATACAACGGATCTCCACCCCTAAATGTAACAATAGGCAGCTATTGTGGTTAGAAGACCTCCAAGGTCCCTTCCAACTCTGTTATTCTATTAGTAAGTCTGTTATTCATTGTTTTTTTCCCTAGCTGAATCAATTTAATTCTGCTAATAATCTAGAAAATGTCTATATCTCTAAATTTAAGCCTACTAACCTTCTTATAAGAGTTTGGTTAGTGACTATAATGTAGGCACTATGGTTTCTGTGGGTAAAAAAATATCAGTGTTTGTTTAAAAGAACCAAAGAACCACTGCATTAAACCAAGAAGCCCATTTGAAATGAAATGCTATTCTGCCACTAACTGCTATTGAAGATATTATTCACATAGAAATCTATTGTCAAATAATAATTAAAAAAAATAAGAACTCTGAAGAGTGCCAAAAACTCTCTTTTCATGCTTCAACAGGACATAATTTTCTTGAAGTAAAAATGACTAGTTATGTATAATTATTTTATTATTGGGAGAAAAACATGCCTAAACATTTTTAGAGTATCACATCATACGGTTTCCTTTTAGTTAATGCTTAGGCAGATGAAACACAAATTGCACAAATCCAAGGCAATTAAAAGATTTCTCCAGATCACCCATAGCTTGTAGGAAACATATGCTTACAAAAATAGGATTTGATGGGATTTCAGTTCTATTTCCTTAGTGGAAAAGTGGTCATATCAAAATACAATGCAATTATTAGTCATGTTTGCCTCTTTCATTTATGTTCATGATTCTTCCTTTAATAAGAGAATAGCACAAGCAATGCTATTAGATTAGATGCAAAACTATTTATAATACCCAGGACAAATAAAACCAAAATACCCTTCATCATCCTAATACACTCCAGAACCCTCTTCATCTCTTCAGTTTAAGATTTAAAAATCTTTAAATAAAATAAAAATATTTTGTCTGTGGAAATGACTTTAGACAGATGCCTAGACTTTATTATTTCTTCTGGAAATTTCCATCAGCATGGAAAAATAGGAAGTGTATTATTGATCTCATTTTGAAACTGAAATTTGATTTTCTGGTTCAGAAGCTAAGATAGTTCAGTCCTCCTGAAGAAGATATTTCTTTTAACATCTTCAGTGGGAAGTATGTTGGCTGGGGAGTTAGAGAATGTGTTCTCTGTAGTCATGCTAAATCTGAGGCAACAATTGCTGCAGGCTGTTTTATTTTTCTCCATGGGGCCTTTTGGATAGGGCCTTTTTGATTCGTATAAATGTTATATATTGCTTATTCTCTTAAGCTTAAAGTAGTTTAAAATGGAACAGAATAACATTAAAAAGATTAAGACAAAGTAAATCCATAAATTAATTAAGACAGCTCAGACACAGCACTTAACTGCCCTGTGGAATAGCCAAGGATGTCCTGGAAGTCAGGGCATTGCAGACCTTATAGAACAAGATGTTCCAAAGTATGGGGGTAGCCAGTGAGAAGGCATGTTGTGGGACTCCTCTTCCCTTCATTTCCCTTCATGGGGTGCTGGGAGAGATGGTCTTATTAGTACTCTGGAGCAGTGGTGGGATTCAGCCGGTTCGCACCACTTCAGCAGAACCGGTAGCTAATTTTTTTGTTGCCCAGGCCCAGAACGGACTTCCAGAAGCGGTATCCACACAGAGAACTGGTTGTTCACATATTTGAATCCCACCACTGCCCTGGAGCTAAGCCATGGATTTATAGATAATTACCCACATATTCAACTGGACTAGAAGCAAACTGGTGATCAGTGCAGTGATTGTAGGATCAATATTATTGATTAAGCTGCAGTTGCTAAAAGAAGATAAGTTGCTGCATTATGGACTAGTTGAAACTTCTAAGTGATTTTCAAAGGAAGCCCCATGTATATGTCTTGCAATAGTTTAGGTGAAAAAAATTCAATGGTGAAAAAATAGGGTTCTACATTTAAGCAAGAAAAATGAAATGCACAGGTATAGTATAGGTGGTACCTTGCTCAATAGTAGTAACTGTGAGAGGGATCTTGGAGTCCTAGTGGATAATCACTTAAATATGAGCCCGGAGTGTGCTGCAGCTGCCAAAAAAGCCAACACAGTGCTAGGCTGCATTAACAGAGGGACAGAATCGAGATCACATGAAGCATTAATACCACTTTACAATGCCTTGGTAAGGCCACACTTGGAATACTGCATCCAGTTTTGGTCACCATGATGTAAAAAAGATGAGACTTTAGAAAGAGTACAGAGAAGAGCAATAAAGACGACTAGGGGACTGGAGGCTAAAACATATAAAGAATGCTTGCTGGAATTGGGTATGTCTAGTTTAATGAAGAGAAGTACTAAGGGTGACATGATAGCAGTGTTCCAATATCTCAGGGGTTGCCACAAAAAAGAGGGAATCAAACTATTCTCCAAAGTGCCTGAAGGCAGGACAAGAAGCAATGGATGGAAACTAATCAAAGAGAGAAGCAACCTAGAACTAAGGAGAATTTTCCTGACAGTTACAACAATTAACCAGTGGAACAACCTGCCTCCAGAAGTTGTGAATGCTCCAACACTGGAAGTTTTTAAGAAGAGACTGGACAGCCATTTGTTTGAAATGGTATAGAGTTTCCTGCCTGAGCAGGAGGTTGGACTAGATGACCTCCAAGATCCCTTCCAACTTTATTTTTATTATTTTTATTATTTTTATTATTTTTATTATTTTTATTATTTTTATTATTTTTATTATTTTTATTATTTTTATTATTTTTATTATTTTTATTATTTATTTTTATTATTTTTATTATTTATTTTTATTATTTATTTTTATTATTTATTTTTATTATTTATTTTTATTATTTATTTTTATTATTTTTATTATTGTTGTTGTTGTTGTTGTTGCTGTTGTTGCTGTTGTTATATACTGGTTGAAAATTTGTAGATTCAGTAAACAAGAAATATGCCTTTCTCTATTTGTTTATTTAAAACATTTATATGGCTGCCCAACACTCTGGGTGACTCTGGGTGGCTTACAAAAGAAAAAGCAAGAAAATCTATCAAAAGTGACAAACCACAATACATAAACCAACAAACACCGGTGAAACACTAAAACAATAAAATGGTGTTCCAACCAGCAAACAACTGGGGCTCCAGCATATCATGACTCAAAGGCCCAGGGAAAGAGCCATGTGTCAACGCTGTTAATATAGGATATTATTGCTTTGACAAGATATGCAGTACTGTCTGGTATTTTTAGAGTTAACTCAGATGACATAGAAAGGGAGGAGATTTATGAGGAAAGCAGGGGTAAAAGAACGGAAGTGAATCTTTGGCCTCCAGCCTAATTGGAAGATGTGACTCATGACTGTAAAGTAAGGGAGGAGTTTTAGCAAGATAAGTTAGACGCAAGCCAGAGAAATTCAGCTTCTGGCATCCTTCCATGTATGTGCCAAAGTTATGTTTGCTATTAAAAAGATTCTTAAAGGAAAACAATGCCTAGTTTCTTTTAAAAGCCTCTTCCTTCGGAACCATAACAACATGCCAGAAGCTGAATTTCTCTGGCTTGCGTCTAACTTATCTTGCTAAAACTCCTCCCTTACTTTACAGTCATGAGTCACATCTTCCAATTAGGCTGGAGGCCAAAGATTCACTTCCGTTCTTTTACCCCTGCTTTCCTCATAAATCTCCTCCCTTTCTATGTCATCTGAGTTAACTCTAAAAATACCAGACAATACTGCATATCTTGTCAAAGCAATAATATCCTATATTAACAGCGTTGACATCATGTTGTGATAGCCTTTCTAAAGGCCAGTAGGTTTGAAATCAACTGTTTTACTACAGTGTAATCCTTAATGTAATTATCTGTGTTTGTTCTTTTTTTTTTCTAGCTGATTCTAGATGTGTCATCTCAGTAAATCAAGGAGCATATTGATATACTAAGGGTAGGATCGGGTGCTCAGGGACATTCTTGTCCAAAGTCTTTGCCACTTCCTGTTCCAGTGATAAGTGTTAATTGTAGAAGAATTGATCACAAGATCCCTGGGAATTTCCATTAGCTCCACCAGAAAACCCATTAGACACCTGGAACAGATCACCATAAAGTATTCTGACTACATCAAAGAACTAATGATGCCTTTTCTTTTCACATTATATTACATCTGCTCCAAGATAAAAGCTAGGTCCAACATATGACTACATATATGTGCCAGATCTTTTGGGACAAACCTATGGTCACTATGGAGGCCATGAATTCCCAAGCCCATCCAGATCCTCTTCCTATGGCATTTAGGTTAAAGTTCTCCAGTACCAAAAACCTGTGAGACATCTCTCCTATCTGTAGGAATGTTTGCAGGGAAATAGTTTGTTGTATCTGAAGTCTTGCTAGGGACCAATAGGATTTCAACATTAGTTTAGTTTAATTTACTTTAGTGACATACTATTAGTTAACTCTGAATTGTTGTATTTAATCAGAAAGCATACATTATTATAATATATATCAAAATAAGGCAACTACTCAAAGGATAAAGATTTACTTTATCCGGTACATTCAATGACAGTGAATATACACTGAACACTCAACATAGTGAAGGCACCTCATGCTGAATTTTCCATATCTTAATGTGATCACTGAGTTGCATTTTAGCAAAGACTGCAGGATATATTCAAACAATATTTCATCTATCTCAGACATGAACAGCATATTCAATAAAATTTGGAAAACACAAAATCATCAAATGTATTCCTTCTTGATTTTTTTTAAAAAAGAATGATGCAACAAACAAGCACTGAAGGGGTTGAATTTCACTCTGGAAATCTCTATATAGTTTGAAACAGAAGGAACAATAAATGACTGTCTTTATAGTGTAAGCGTCAGATTGAAAAATCAAGAGACTTTAGTCCTCCAAGTCCCTGTTAGCATGCGGAGTTTTTATGTTCTTTATGCCTTTGTTGGTGGATGAGTGGCTGCTTAAGCGCTCGTTCATCATTTGCTATATAAAAGAAAAAGCTATTACCCAAAACTCATTTTTATAGTTGCAGGCAAACTGAAATAATCATTTTCAAGGACCTAAAGCTGTTTCTTGAAGAATGTCATCATATTCTCTTCATTTTACTTACCACTTAAGATAGTATATAAGACATCTTCAAGAAGTGAACATTGCAAAAATAAGGTGCAGAATTCTGATATTTGCCCTACTACAAAAAAAGGAAAAAAAACTTTAGATAACTCAGGATCCATTCCACAGCTGCAATGTTCACCATGGATAAATCGATATAGGAGTTATAGATCTACTGATTTTGATTAGCACTTAGGGACATGAAACCAGTTTCATTTTTTGGCTTGTGGTGAGCCTAAAGGTCCTATCACATTCATAGTCTGATAATATCCATGCTCATCATTGATGAGTTAAAATATGTATACATATCACTCATTATTCATTAGCTGATGATTTGAAGATATTGATTAATTCTTAAAGGTTAGACAATATAGCACATTTCTTAAACTTATATTTATGGATTCTGCAGTTTTTCACGTGTTTTGATTGGAATTGTTTTAATTTTGTAAAATACTCCAAAATATGTATGTATGCATGCATGTAGGTATGTGTGTTTGTATGAACACACACACACACACATACACACACACACAATACATATGTATTATAACTGAAGTATACAAAATCAGCAAACCTGCAGATTAATGCAGAGGTAAGCTGGAACAGACTTTTGAATTAAAGCAATTCATATCGATGTAGATCAAAAGTAGAACATTTCATTCATCCCTAATCACAAAGTGAAAATACCAATCTGGAAGGAATATGTCAACAAGGGCTAAATTGCAAATAAAAGCAATTATCACAAAACCATTTCCAATATCTACCAAAGCAATTTTTTTTACTAAGTTATGATACGTAGGGGATTGGAGAAGGATCTTCTCTAATGATTGCAGGTGTAGGAACAATGCTCAATTGGACATTCTTATCCATTTATTTAATGCATGTCACTGACTTATTATGCTCCAACTTTGTATCTTCTAGAGCCAATCTACTCTTGGGCAGAATGAAGCAATAACCTTAAGCAGCAGAGATTGGAAAGGCAATAATGACCTCCCTCAAATACTCTTTTTGAAGTCCTAGGCTTTCTCCATGCTTGGAGGACTGAAAAGCCTATCCTGCATCTTTGCTGTCCTGAAAAGTGGAGGATCCAATCCCATTGCTGATATTGAAGTATGCTTTAATTGACATCCATTTGGCTTCCGCATATAGAATTGAGGAGGGGTCATCTTGCTCTTTTTATCAGAAGCAAAACGTCTTGGACATTTGATGAGAGATATTATGCAAGAGCAGAGCACTGAGCTGCTTAAGAATGTTATTGGAACAAAACCTTCAACTCTAAAACATTTTGTTTAATGGTAAGACTTGTAGGGTTGATAATTCCTTCATTATCAAACAGTTTTAAGTCATACAGATGTAACAACACTGTCATCTTCCAGATATGACATTTCTGTACTTGCACTATTAGAGAATTGTAGGTGAAGTGGCTAAAAGAAAAAAAAAGCAATTATCACCTTCCCCACCTTTTCAGTTTATTTAAGCTATTTTGCCAAAGGGTCCTTTTATAAGTCCAATGTTTAGTGTCAGGATATTTGCAACATCTCACGACCTGACAGCTTAGCATGGGAAGAGGTGGGAGAATGTCATTTGTAAATGAATGTGTTATTTACATACTAATTAAACTTTACTCAATTGGGCAATCAACTCTTGTTTGGGAAGATGCCTATTCTGTTAAACCCCAATTTAAAAATCTTATGCAAAATGGAATTAGATCTTATTTCTAGAAAACAAGAAGTCACCAATTTATATTTATAAATCCTTCATGGTCAAATGAGATTTTCAATGTGATTAGATTTTTGTCTCTACTTTTATCAGAATGTTCTTCAGCTGTTTGATAGCTGTAGCTCTCCCTACTAAAATCTCTCTTTATTGTCACATATCAAATAGTAGTTGGGTATCATTTAATCATTCATAGTAAATATGCCTAGTCTTTGACATTTTAAGATGCTGGTGGGAATACAAAATGCTGCCTTATTCCAATTTGTTGGTGTCCCTGAAGAGAAAGGGGAAATGACATCAGACATCAAGCCATCATCTCACAAATGAAACAAATTATATATTTTACATCATTTTGTGAAGACATCATGGCATCTGATATCATTGTGGCCTAAACTGGATGCCTGTTTTCCAAATCAGATCATTGGTTCATCTTGTTCAAGATGTTCTTTACTGATGGCAGTGGACATCCTTCTCCTGGAGGTCAGGAAGTCAGAAATGTCAGTTAGAATATCAGTTAAAAATGAAGCACTGGTGATTGAACCTTAGACTATGTGTATGCAAATAAAGTACTACATAGCAGTTACAGTAAATACTTTGAAGAAGGTTCCTTAGATAAGGGATTTTTTTCAATAATCCCACTGAATCAAGTGAATCAGTCTAGATCAGACATGTCAAACTTGCGATGTCACGTGATGTTGTGCGACGTATCGGAGCTTTTTCCCCATTGCCGGCAATGGGGTGGGCACAGTTTCCTGGTGATGCGTCTGGCCCATGGACCGGCAGTTTGACATTCCTGGTCTAGATGAACCAGGATCAAAACTTATAATCAGTTTTAATTAGTCAAAGAGTCTTTACCTCTGATCAGAATCACCAATCATCCAGCCTACGTGAATAGCAATGTCACTGGAACTATATCAGAAAATGCAGAAATACTCAGTGAGGGCAGCCTTTTTTGCAAACCATTTAGTTGAGCTTCTGATAGTGGAGGTATCTTCAGAAGGGCCTATATGGATGATTTAAGGAAGTTTCACTCCTCAGAAATAATGGGGTTCTAAACCGTTTCTGGCTTTTAAGGTCAAGATCACTACCAAATTATGTCAGTGCAGAACTTTTAGTACATGTCTCATATTATCTCTATACAGTGGTGTGATTCAACCGGTTCACACAACTTCGGCAGAACCAGTAGCTATTTTTTTGTTGCTCGGGCCCAGAATGGATTTCCAGAAGCAGCATCCACACAGAGAAGCGGTTGTTCACATATTTGAATCCCACCACTGTCTCTATATCTTGCTCCAGTTAGCAGCCTGGCTACCACATTTTGTACAATTGTAATTTCTGCACCATTTGGGTAGTCCAATGTAAAGCAAAATAGTCATGAGCATTTGTATCCAAGGTATGAATTGCTATGACTGATCAGCTTGGAAGAGCCACAGTTGCTCGACAAGCTGTAATCATGCAAATGTACTCTTATCCACAGTTGCTATCTACAAATCAAGGGATTGGGTTCAAAGAGCACACCCAAACTGTAATGGTATGTGAGAATGATCTTGGAAGACAAGGGCAAGAATCGCAGCCAGAAGAACTGTTGGATAAGATGTAGCTTAGGCTGCAGAAGGAATGTAGGCATGGCAAACATTTCAGAAGCTACCCTAGTTTCTTGGGCTGTGAAAGCAGGAGGGGAGAAATGTACTTTCAAACTTGCAAGATTCTGTTAATATAATGTTACGATAAAGTAGAATTAGTTCATCTGAATGTGCTTCCAGATTGGACTACCTTGCAAGATTGGTATAAACTGAAAGCTTGCTCTTTTGAGGGAAATGCAACCTCATCTGTTATAAAATTCACCTCAATCCCCAAATCAATTTTTCTTCTCCAATAGGACCTCCATCTTTTCTGAATTAAATTTTAGTTTATTCTCTTCCATCCAGTTTATTAATGAGATTAGGCAAGTTTTAAGGGTGCTACTTGCTTCTTTGTAATTAGAAGACAAGGAGCAAAAGAGCTGGGTCCTGAAGTTTGGAAGGACCTTCTTCATGGTTTTGTGATGTTAAACATCACAGGAGACAAGAAAGAACTTTGTGAGATGTGATTGGTAAACAATCTACTTACCAAATAGTAGTCCCCAAGCATGGTATTCAAGAAGGACTGAAACTACATTGAAATATCACCCATCAAAAGCTAATGAGAAGTCCATGGAAGCTAGCAGGGTCACACAATTTCCATGTAGTTTCTGATATACATCTTTTAAGGTGACCAAAACAATCTTAACACTATATCCCAGACAAAACCCCAATTGGAATGTGTCAAGAAAAAAAATAGTAACTTGATACAGCTGGATGATCTTGTGGCGGGATCAGACTTGATGAATAC
Organism: Azemiops feae; assembly: GCA_023970755.1. Classification (NCBI taxonomy): domain Eukaryota; kingdom Metazoa; phylum Chordata; class Lepidosauria; order Squamata; family Viperidae; genus Azemiops; species Azemiops feae. The sequence goes on from JALGBA010001814.1 coordinate 36,857, forward strand.
CAACTAAGTTAAGGCAAGGTAATTCAAATACCACCAAATCAGGTTTAATCAACACCAGTAAGTAAAAATGGAGTAACTACAGTCCTTAGTATTAAACTGTTTATTTGATAGCAGCTCAACATCACTGGGAAGGTGTATTGTTTGGTATATACGAGCCAGTTATTCTTGCATCCAGATTGCCTGATAATGCTCTTATCACTGATATATGGATTTCTTGCTTGTAAAAATCCCCTATACTGGGATAGTCTAAGGACTCCTGCCTTGGGCAGTAGGTTGAACTAGAAGACCTGCAAGGTCCAGCCCTATGATTACATGAAGATTTCATTCTCAGGGACTTTAATTCAAGCTGGTTTGGGTTTTGATTGCTAGATCAATTTGCTAACTCAGACTACTCTCTTGTGTATTTTTATGGTGGCGGATAATACTTTTCAAATTAGAAATTTATACAAGTTATCTCTCCTAAACTAGAAAAGCACAGTGGTAGTTCCTCATTTGGGATAACAGTAACACCCCATACCCCATCCAGTTTAAAAATATATGAGCTCACCTCTCTACGTGTTAGTAATAGGGAAGCCTTTAAATTCCATTGCTGATAGTATACTCAGAATGTATGTAATTTCATTCTAGAAATTCTAATCAACATTGAGCTATGATATACTGTATAACTAGGGACAGAATATCCACAGGAAGATAAAAAAGCCAAGATAGTAGACTTGAAAAATTTAAGCTCCACTAATGTTATAATTATGTTGTGTCATCTTGAATTTTCCGTTTATTCTTCCCAAAGGATGTTCAGGGTAGGGATATATGGATTACGTGCTCCCTTAAAGAATCATGCTTTGCCATTTCTACTATGAAGATAATGAAGAAGAGAAAAATGAAGAGACTTCCCAATTTTTTTTTGCCAGACATACTTTTTATTAGCATGGAATTTCTAGAGAAAAAACCAAACTTGTTCCAGCAAGATCTGTGCAAAGTTCTGTTACATCCCTACCCAGAACAAAGAATGTACTGAGCACTGAAGACATAGCGCTCATAAAGCCAATTGAAGTATTTTTCTGCAGCTGAGATTTTTCTTTGTCTCATATTTAAGCAAACCAATCTGATTCTTATTTCTTGGACTGCTATGCATTTATGGAATACAGGTCATGTGGATTTTATATTTTCCTAGATTGTTCATGTTTTTAGTTAAAAGTGCACAGAAATCTGTGCAAATTAGAAAGCTGAATACAGAAATGTACATATTTTTTTTGTTTTAATAATAATAATAATAATAATAATAAAGTTGGAAGGGACCTTGGAGGTCATCGAGTCCAACCCCCTGCTCAGGCAGGAAACCCTATACCATTTCCGACAAATGGCTGTCCAGTCTCTTCTTAAAAACCTCCAGTGTTGGAGCATTCACAACTTCTGGAGGCAGGTGGTTCCACTGGTTAATTGTTCTAACTGTCAGGAAGTTTCTCCTCAGTTCCAGGTTGCTTCTCTCCTTGACTAGTTTCCATCCATTACTTCTTGTCCTGCCCTCAGGTGCCTTGGAGAATAGCTTGACTCCCTCTTCTTTGTGGCAACCCCTGAGATATTGGAATACTGCTATCATGTCACCCCTAGTCCTTCTTTTCATTAAACTAGACATACCCAATTCCAGCAAACGTTCCTGATATGCTTTAGCCTATGCTTTTGTTTTCTTGATTGATAAAATAGAGAGGGAAATTTTAAAGAAGTAATTTAAATTGCTTATGTATGATTATATTTTCTATTCTGTTCTATGGAGTGCCCTATCTCCACAATGAGTCCTAAGCACTTGGCTGTAAAACAAAAAAATTCAATAAAACTTGTTATATATATAAAAAAGAAATGTACATATGAGGGAAGGATGGGAAAATAGGAAAATGAACGTGAAAAGAATGCAAAGTTTGCTTTGCTAGATTTCTTTTATACGCTATGATTTTTACTTCCTTCCTTTTGAATGAACTCTTTTAAATCTACATATCTGAGATGCAAAATAATGCAAATATTTGATAAAACACATTTTTACTGAGTACATACAACTGAAATGGAGAGAATACCGATGAAAATTCTTCAGCACTTTTGAATATACTGCATGAAAAGATAGTGTCTTTCTGCAGATCTTTCAAACATCACTTTTTCCTACAATTGTATTGCAGATGCAGAGAGTAGATACCTGATTTTTGGAAAAGATGCAACTGCTTTAAAGAAGCTGCAACCCCTTTCTATGTTTTAATTTTTCTCAAGTAACAGCATCATAAACAAAAAGATAATTGAACTGCTTCATTAAGGGGTAGCATACTGTACTGTAGGTGCTGGGCGGGGGAGGGGCAAGAAGAGGCAAGTGATGAAACTTGCATCGCAATGTTGTAACAGTGCTCTTAATATACTTTTATGCAACTTTGCAATGCCAATTTGAAAAGATGGAAGTTATGTTATGATGTTGCAATGCTTGTTTCCTCGTTCTGGAATCATTGCGGTTTAGGATCAGATGTCTTTAAGGGATGGCTAAATGCACTTTGAATGGCATTCTCATTAAATGATTTGATTTCATTTCTATCTGTCCCGGAGATAACTTTGACTCTAATATTTTGTAATTGACAATATTAGACAATGGATGGGATTTAAAATTTGACACAATATGCACATGCATATTACTCATGGTTTCATGCAGATAAAGGTATATGAAATATATCACACCATTTCTCAGTTACATTGTTAACTGGCCTAAAAAGAATCCTTGAATGTACAGTTCAGAAGTCTTTAAAGGTGTGAAGAAATTCATTGAATCTGCCTTTCTGATGCTGAAACTTTGATATCACTCTAATTATGAATCAAGTAAAATTTCCTATATATTCCCTACTTGTCCATTTATTATTGCTTAACTTGGAAATGTGTTTTAACAATTAATGATTGAACTGGTGTTCATGTAATTTGCAAGCATTTTTATTTTCTGTCCTTATCCCTTCTGAGACTGTATAAATGACATGCTTTTTTTATAAAAGAGTTTATTGTGAATTGCTCAAGTTACTTCTTTTTAAAGAATGCTTTAAGCAACATGATTTATCAAGGCAGATTGCCCCTGTCATGCCCCTGAGGTGAATCACCATCTTGTCCACACAGAAATAGGGAGACTGTAAAGCTCTTCCCGGAGGTGGTTTGCAATCCAAGTTTACTTGGAGTGCATAAGCAACATGATTTTTGTAAATTCCTATGAAAGTAAAAATATCCCGATATATCTCTCAAACTAATATGGACAGTGCCAGGTTTTATGAGCTCCTGGAATGCATCCAGAGATTATTCCAACTGATCACTGTATCTTATTGTCCTTTCTGCCTGACTGGAACTTTAAAGCAAAATTGTCAGACAACAGTCATAATATATTGTGATCCTATTGTTGGAATCAATTATTTTAAAAGGCTTCCATTTTTAAAATAGATTCATTCACTTACTCAAGTGCAGCAAGGTCAGTAAGTAATTTCTCTGCTCTCCCAAATATCAAGGCAACTGCAAAGAAACTTAGTTGGGTCATATAGCATAAACAGTGTTTCTCAACACTTTTGGCAGCTTTAAGCTGTGTGGACGTCAACTCCCAAAATTCTCCTGCTGAAAACTGGCTGGAAATCAAGCTAAATGGTTGGCCTAATCTCTGTTAATTTTAATAGGTATGTGACATTGTTTTAATTTTCATGAAAATGGCATCATGTAGAATTAGAGTCATTCTATGAAAGAAAAATAGTGCAACATTCAGTAAAACATCTCATCACAAAACAAGCTATTATATCAGGGGGGAAAATGTAGGAGAGTGTTTGAACTCCAAAACAGGAGAATAATAAAAAAAGTTGGCTATATGGGTAGTATTTAAAAAAAAGATATTCACCACTTCTGAGAAGAAATCTGCTTCTGCAAAGATTAGCCTATTTGCATAATTACAAAGACCATTCCACTTCATTAATAAAACAAAGAGGTTAATAATAATAATTTCTCTCTCTCTCTCTTTCACTACATAGAGAGGTAGATGGATGGATGATGGATGGATAGATGATAGATAGTTAGATAGATCTACAGCACAATCCTTCATATAACATATTTGTGAAACTTTTGCTCCCCAAACTAATTGGTTTAGAATGGCTGTTGACTGTCTTCTTCTACAATTGTTCCTCTGTTGGCATTCCAGGTAAACCTAAACGGAAACGTGACCAAATGAGCTAATTGATGAGGCTTTAAGAATTTGTTTATAGATAAGAGAGGAGATATGGGAAGAAGAGATATTTTGTTTTATACTCAGAGATGGTAATAAATTATTGCAATTGTTTGTACTTCTTGCAAAAAAGAACAAGTCATTTCTTTAAATATTTATTTTATTTTTCTTTTCTACATTCTTATTTCTTCTTTTCTATTTTTCTTTATATTTTCTTTTCTGTACTTTCTTTACCCCTTTTATTCTTTTTTTTTAAACCTTTTAGTTGTATTAGTCTTATCTTGGCAATTGTAAACTTTAATAACATTATAATAAAAAAATAGAGTGGACCGTTCTACTTTCTTTCTATTACCATCCAGCCTCTCAACCTTGTAAGAGTCTGCTCTTGGAGTATAAAAAACTAGATGTGATCTATTTATGTCTATATTAAAGGAGGAGAAAGGGAAATAAGAACCAAGAGTAACAATACTCCTGAGCTAATTTAGTGTAGTGGTTTGGGTGTTGGCCTAGAAACCAGGATACTGTGAGTTCTAGTCTGCCTTAAATGTGAAAGTCAGCTGAGTGACTTTGGAACAGCTATTCTCAGTTGATTTGGGCCTAGAGACTTATTGCTATAGTAGCAATAAGTCAGGGTAAAATTATGAACAGTAATAGAATTAAGTGCCAAATGGCCATTATTTATTTATTAAATTTTTATGCTGCCAATCTCTCGTACATGGTGATTCTGGATTCTAGATTTACAGATGATAAAAGTAAAAAATAGTTACAATATTTTTACTAAAATATTAAAACAACATAACATTAAATGATTCAAAGTGCAGATTGAACAAAGAGATAGAAAGAACAGTAAATCATAGAATCAGATTATACAAGATTGCACAAATTGATTATAAGCAATGCCATAACACAGTCAACCAAAATGATTCATTGGAACATCTGTAAAATTTACCATGTACCAGTAATGAAAAATTAGTGGGAACATAGAGTTTAAAGAGTGGTCAAAAATGAGCAGGATAAAATATTGTGGGATTTCTGAATCTAGACTGATAAAGTCTTGGGACATTACACACTATATTAACCTGTGGTTGAAAAGAAGAAAGTGTATGGATAATTGATAATTGATAATACCACTAATAAAATAAGAATTGGAGAACATCACAAAGTATCAAGTTCTGAAAATCAAAGTTGAAAGTTTAAGACATAAACTGGCATTGTTGGCTCCAGGTGTTATTGGAACACTTGGTGTCATACCATAAAATTTGTACATTGTACATTGACAAAATGTCCAGCTGTCAATTGCAAAAGGTCACACTGATTGGATCAATACATGTACTACACCAATATATTACAATATACTAGGTTCTTGGGAAGAACTCGATGTGTATGAAGCCAATGACAGTTAAACAACTGACAGCTGTGATTTAATAATAATAATAATAATAATAATAATAATAGAAACAGCTAGCACAAGCATTAAAAGATGCAAACACTGCAATATCAAATATAAGCACCAATTCACTGCAAGAAACAAACCAACTAATGTACAGCACAGCTGCAGTTATACCTGAATACCTGGGATGCAAAATCAACAAAGAAGAAAAAACAAACAAACCATGCACCACAAAAATGGAAAGTTAGACTGGAAAATAAGGTCCGCAAGTTAAGATCAGATGCGAGCAAGCTAGAATAGATGAAAGAAAAGAAGCAGAAGAAAAAGACCAAAGAATATCTAATCAAGAAATACCACTTAGAAACAAGGAAGATCAAGGAAGCCCTGGAAATAATAAAACAGCAAGTAACAGCTATAGCCAGGAAGATCAGCAGATACAAAGCTCGAATTGCAAATTATATGCAGAACCTCCAATTTCAATCCAATCAGAAACATTTCTACCAATCCATCAATGGAGAAACTGCAATGAATCAATCAGCACCTGACAAGGAAGAAACAGTGCAGTTCTGGATGCAGATATGGGATAACCCAAAGAAATACAACAAGGATGCAGCTTGGTTAAAAGAGGATGATGCAAATAAAGCAGGAGTTGAAATGAAAGAACTAATAATAACAGCAGAAATGGTAAAGAAAAGAGCAAGGAAGATCAAGAATTGGTCAGCACCAGGTGAAGATGAACTACATGGTTTTGGGTTGAAACATCTAACTGTTCGATACCCACTCATTGCCAAGCAGTTCAACAACATACTACAAGGAGGAGAAATTGAAAACTGGTTAACAACTGGGAAAGCCTACCTGATAATGAAAGATCCAGCAAAAGGGGCAACACAAGGCAACTACAGGCTAATTACCTGTTTACCAACAACTTTCAAATTGCTAACTGGTGCGGTAGCTGATGCAGTCCAACAGCATCTAGTTGAAAACAATCTCTTTCCAACTGAGCAGAAAGGAAACTGCCCCAATAGCAGAGGAACAAGAGATCAATTCCCAATAGACAAAATGATCTTGGAAAACTGCAAGAGAAGGAAGACCAACCTGAATGTAGCATGGATTGACTACAAAAAGGCATTCAACTCTCTGCCACATGACTGGATAATCAAGTGCCTAGAAATAACAGGAGTCAGTAGAAACATCAGAAAGTTTGTGCAAAGATCAATGGCACAATGGAAGGCACATTTGCAGGTCAATGATGAGAGACCAGGAGAGGTTAATATCAAGAGAGGAATATTTCAAGGAGTTCACTATCACCACTACTATTTGTTATTGCACTGTTTCCTCTGTCAACAATACTGAATAACTCAGGCCATGGCTATCAGACATCAAAAACATATGCCAGACTATCCCACCTCCTTTCCATGGATGATCTGAAGCTGTATGGAAAAATACCATCTGAAATAGAATCGCTGCTAAACACTGTTCGTATATACAGCCAAGATATTGCAATGGAGTTTGGCTTGAACAAATGTGCCACACTTACTATCAAACAAGGAAAAATAGTGAAAACTGAGGGAATCAAGATGGCCCATGAAAATAACATTAAGAGTCTGGATTAGGAAGATTACCACAAATACTTGGGTATCTTTCAAGCTGACATCATCAAGCACACTGAAGTCAAGAAAAAGATTAGAGGTGAATACATCAAGAGAGTGAAAAAGATCTTAAAGTCCAAGCTCAATGGCAGAAATACTATGAGGGCAATCAACACCTGGGCAATTTCAGTCATTAGATACACAGCTGGAATAGTGGACTGGACTCAAGCAGAACTAAAAGCAATGGATAGGAAGATCAGAAAAATAATGACAATGAATCATGCCCTTCATCCACGCAGTGACATTGACAGACTCTATCTATCAAGGTGAATAGGTGGGCGTGGAATGTTGCAAGTACATCAGATGATTGAAAAAGGAAAAATGGCTTTGGAAAAATATCTGAAGAACAATGATGAAGATGCAATGAAGTTAGTATATCAGGAAGGCTTACTGACTACTGGAGAGACCAAACTGGCCTACAAGAAAGCCCAAATGAAGAACAGAATGGAGGCATGGGAAGACAAAGCACTACATGGCCAGTACATTAAAAAAAATAGCTGGGAAAGCAGATAATAACAAGACCTGGCAATGGATAAGAGCAGGAAAACTGAAGAAAGAGACCGAGGGACTAATTCTGGCTGTACAAGACCAAGCGTTAAGGACAAATGCATACAAAGTCAAAATTGAGAAGACAGCAAAGTAGCAACAATGGTGCATTGCAAGAAATATCATGTGCCTGCAAGCAAGAACTGATGGGACATAAAATAGAGAAAGTCATAGAAAATGGAAAATGGAAAAGTTAAATTGCTCTTGGACTTTTGAATTCAAACAAACAAGTACCTGCCACATAATACCCCAGACTTAACAATTGTCGATAAGAAAGACAAAAAAGTCTGGATAGTGGACGTGGCAGTGCCAGAATAGGAGAGAAAGAACTTTAGTAGATAACAAAATACAAAGACCTACAAATAGAAATAGAATGACTGTGGCAAAGGCAAGCAAAGGTAGTACCAATAGTAATAAGCACCTTGGGTGTAATCCCAAAACAACTGGAGCACCACTTGAACACCATTGGCATTGACAAAATTGCCATCAGTCAATTGAAAAAGGTGGCCTTACTAGGAACAGCTTCCATCCTGCGACGATATCTGTAATACCATCAAACATCCACATCTGCCTATCACAGGTCTTTGGTAAGGACTCAATAGGTACACAAAGATGCCAAAACCAGTCTAAACATCTGGCTGACTGTGTGATTATCAATAATAATAACAACAGCAGCAACAACAGCAGCAGCAACAGCAGCAGCAACAACAACAACAACAACAACAACAACAACAACAACAACAACAACAACAACAACAACAACAACAACAATAATAATAATAATAATAATAATAATAATAATAATAATAATAATAATAAAATAATAATAATAATAATAAATAATAATAATAATAAATAATAAATAATAATAATAATAATATGGAAGGAACCTTGGAGGTCATCAAGTCCAACCTCCTGCTCAGGCAGGAAACCCTATACCATTTCGGACAAATGGCTGTCCAGTCTCTTCTTAAAAACTTCCAGTGTTGGAGCATTCACCGCTTCTGAGGCAGGTTGTTCACTGGTTAATTGTTCTAAACTGTCAGGAAGTTTCTCCTCAGTTCCAGGTTGCTTCTCTCCTTGACTAGTTTCCATCCATTACTTCTTGTCCTGCCCTCAGGTGCCTTGGAGAATAGCTTGACTCCCTCTTCTTTGTGGCAACCCCTGAGATATTGGAATACTGCTATCATGTCACCCCTAGTCCTTCTTTTCATTAAACTAGACATACCCAATTCCAGCAAACGTTCCTGATATGCTTTAGCCTCCAGTCCCCTAATCATCTTTGTTGCCCTTCTCTGCACTCTTTCTAGAGTCTCAACATCTTTTTACATCGTGGTGACCAAAACTGGATGCAGTATTCCAAGTGTGGCCTTACCAAGGCATTGTAAAGTGGTATTAATACTTCACGTGATCTTGATTCTATCCCTCTGTTAATGCAGCCCAGCACTGTGTTGGCTTTTTGGCAGCTGCAGCACACTGCCGCTCATATTTAAGTGATTGTCCACTAGGACTCCAAGATCCCTCTCACAGTTACTACTATTGAGCAAGGTACCCCTATACTATACCTGTACATTTGGTTTTTCTTGCCTAAATGTAGAACCTTACTTTTTCACCATTGAATTTCATTTGTTAGATAGCGCCCAGTGTTCAAGTCTGTCCAGGTCCTCCTGTATCTTAAGCCTGTCTTCTGGAGTGTTGGCTATTCCTGCCAGCTTGGTGTCATCCGCAAATTTGATGAGTTCCCCATCTATCCCCTCGTCCAAATCGTTGATGAAGATGTTGAAGAGCACTGGCCCCAGAACAGAGCCCTGGGGCACCCCACTGCACATTTCCTCCATGTAGATGTGGTTCCATTGAGGACCACACGCTGAGTACGGCCGGTCAGCCAGCTACGAATCCATCTGGTGGTGATGCTGTCTAACCCACATTTCTCTATCTTATCAAGTAGTAGGTTGTGATCTACTTTATCAAATACCTTACTGAAGTCCAAGTAAATTATATCCACAGCATTCCTCTGGTCCACTAATTTTGTCACTTGGTCAAAGAATGCAATAAGGTTTGTCTGGCATGATCTGTTTTTGACAAACCCATGTTGGCTTTTAGTAGTGATTTTGTTTGCCTCTAGGTGTTCGTTGATTCGTTGTTTGATTATCTTTTCCAGAATCTTCCCAGGTATTGAGGTCAGGCTGATAGGTCTGTAATTTCCTGGATCCATTTTTTTTCCTTTTTTGAAGATGAGAACTACATCAGCTCTTTTCCAGTCCTCCAGTAGTTCCCCAGTGCTCCAGGATCTTTGAAAAATATAGTTCAGTGGTTCTGAGATCACATCTGCCAGTTCCTTGAGAACTTTTGGGTGTAATCCATCTGGTCCTGGTGATTTGAACTCGTCTAGGCTGGACAGGTGCTCACCATTTTCTTGCCTATCTTAACTTGTGTTTCTATTCTGTTTTTTATGGCACTATTTTTGATAGGTTGGTCTGTTTTTTCCTTTTGTGTAAAGACAGATGCAAAAAACGAGTTAAATAGTTCTGCTTTCTCCCTATTGCTTGTCACCTTCTTTCCACTTTCACCCACTAATGGACCAATCATTTCCTTCACTTTTTTCTTATTTTTTACATGTTGAAAGAAGCTTTTTTTGTTATTTTTGACTTTGGTCGCAAGCCTTGGTTCATTATGAGCCTTAGCTTTCCTCACTTCATCTTTGCAGGCTCGGGCTATTTGCTGATATTCTGACTTTGTTATGTGCCCCTCTTTCCACTTTCTATACCTGTCCTTTTTATCTTTCAATTTATCAGAGAGTTCTTTATGCAGCCATGCTGGTCTCTTTTGAGAGCTGTTATTTTTCCTCTTTGTTGGTATTGTGCTAGACTGGGCTTTTATTATCTCGCTTTTCAAAATTTCCCAAGCTTTTTGAGTTGTTTTCCCCTTGAGGATTCTCATCCATGGAATCCTTCCCAAGCCCTCTCTAAGTTTATTGAAATTAGCTCTCTTGAAGTCCAAGACTCTAGTTTGACTGTGTTCTATTGCTTGTGCTTCCATAATGTTGAATTCCAATATTACATGAGTCTGCCTTTTGGTAGCAATAACTGCAGTGCTGGAAGAGATTGGACAAGCCTTTGTCCTATACTTATATGAGAACATACCATTTATATCAACAAGGGCACTTCACATCACTCTGACAGCCTCCTCCAGAACTTCTAGTAGCTGAAATAGGTTTCTGTACATGTGATATGAAACAATATGACAGCTTCACTTTGTTCTTTAGAAGCTGGAAGAGATTGTAAAGAAGCTATAGAAAAGATCCCATTGCTTCACAAACAACTTTGAAGTATTCCTGTGCTTAAAGCATCACCCAAATAAAGCACTCCTTTGAAGTTTTGGTCAGTCCTATTTGCTACATTTTGAGATTCCTGAGAAACTTTAGAAAGTGGTGAATATACTGATGTGGACAAAACTGAGTCCAATTTTGTGTGGGCCACATATAGCTTGTACCATTCTGGCCAATTCCAGCTGTCCTTCTACAAATGATTACTATTTAATGCAGATCTACCTAGACAGTCAAGGCTACAGTCTGTAAACATGAACCTCTTATAGCATGTTCTTCTACAAGCCTTACTTTCATTTACTCTACAATAATAAAAGGGGGGGAGGAAATGACCGTGTGTGTGTGTGTGTGTGTGTGTTGTGCGGATTTGCTCAGCTGGAAATGATATTAGGATTTATTTTCTAAGCTCAGCTTTTGCTCAGCTAAAAATAGATACGTTATCTGATGTGTACATTCACACCAACCACAGCCACATTTTATAGAAGAAAATCAGCACCTCCAACAGCACCTTTTAACAGACAAAACATCTACACCAAGTTAATAGGTGTACTGTATTACTTCTGTTCTCAGTATGAGCCTAAGATACTGACTCCTGTACTCATTCACAGAGAATGCTGCAGTTTTTATAGCAGGTATTCCACTTTTGGACAACTTGAGAGAACCGGGGTCATGATTTCTGCAGAACTGAAATATTTTGAAAGTAAAATGAACTTTTGGATAGGGCCCAACAGCTATCACAGACAAATAGATAGCATGTCAGATTAAAATAATGGTATTGGAAAAGAATGGAAAAGGAAGACAATAGGGGAGGTTAAAGATGATGTAACCTATAATATTTGATTTCACATGGTTGAAGGAAACCACCTCTAACCATTGACTGGGCAATTGAAATGCTATATAATGTTTGGGAACATTTTAACTGCTCAGAAATGAAAAGGAAGTGTAATAAAAGGCTGTTTTCTAAAGCCTGGAATAGGATAAAAAGGGATAAGACCAGCACAACCTAGTCAACTCTTTGTGGTATGTGTATATGTATGAGAGAGAAAAGAGACAAAGAGACAAAGATTGGGGATGAAGCTGAAGAAGATACTCTGTGCAAATCACAACTCAGTTTTTCCAGGGATTTTTGTTTTCTGAATTCTGAACATTCTATTATTTTGGTAGTGCAATTACCTGTACTATAGCACCATCATTGGCAAGATTATATTTAAAAATCAAAGTATGCATTTGAAATTATAAGGAATGTAAATGCTAAGGAACAGTGTTTGAAAAAAAATGTATGTTGCCAGAGACCATGAAAATAGACCCCTCATTTGCCTAAGAGCATGGATGAGCAAGTTATGCCAGTGTATATGGCTGTCCTTCACAAATGCTACTATTCTCAGAGAATTGGGGCTGCCTGGGTCAGCTGATCAGCATGGTCATCTGGCTGGTGGAAAATAGATAACTGGTTTCCTGCTGGCTCCATAGCAAATAATTTTGTCTCCATAAACCTGTGATCAATGATCAGATTGGTGAAAAGGTCTGTAATGCTTATTTTATTTTATTTATTTTATTAATTAGATTTTTTAAATCCTTTATTACATCATCATCATCATCATCATCATCATCATCATCATCATCATCAACATCATTATTATTATTATTATTATTATTATTATTATTATTATTATTATTATTATTATTATTATTATTATTATTATTATTATTATTATTATTATTATTATTATTATTAATCATCGCACAGTCAGCCAGATGTTCAGACTGGATTTGGCATTTTTATCTACCTATCAAAGGATAGGCAGATATGGATGTTTGATGGTATTACAGATATCATCGCAGGATGGAAGTAAGTAACTCAAGGTGGCAAACATACATAATGCTCCTTTTTCTTCCCATTTTTTCCATAACAAGAACACTGTGAAATAGCTTGGGTGAAGTGGCTCAAAGTCCCCCAATCAGCTTTCATGCCTAAAATGAGACTAGAACTCATAGTCTCCTAGTTTCTTAGCAGCATCTATGATCTTCTTGTTTCTTATTGCTAATGCTAATAAGATACTAATAATCTGCAGAGAATTATTGGGAAGAAAGATTGGAATGGGTGAGTGGACATGAAAATGAGGGTGTGCACAACTGACTGGATGCAATCTTTAATGCAAAGTTAGAAGATATTACAGATGAAATAGAGTTGCTTCTAGACAATAATAGACAGCTAACAGGTTACGGAAAGTATTGTGGGAACATTTGTTGTTGAGATTATTGTTTTTTAGTATGAGAAAAAGAAAATAGTTTTCAGATTCAATTCTGTCTATAAATGCCACTCCAAAATCCCATCACCATATGCCTTGGTTTGTGGGAATTCTATAATTCCCACAATTCCCACCATGAGAAAAGCTCTGATTTAGCACTGACTAGCTATGTTCTGCAGCTAATCAGTGACCTTGCTATTTTTCTTTCTAATGGCACCGGTAAAATAGTATGCTGGATTAGGATGCAGCCATTTCTGAAATGGAAGTCCATTGGATGATTTGGGGCAGTAGCTCTTGCTTAGTTCTAGCTATTTTACAGAGTTATTGTGGATTAACAATGAGGGACGCTCCATATCAAAGATAGAATTCATAGCATACATTTCAAGGAAAGGTGGGATATAAAACTAATGATGATAGTGATACATAAATCTAAATAATAATAATAATACATTTGCCTATCCCAGATCTTTGGGAAAGACTTGATAGGTGGACAAAAATGCCAAATCTAGGCTAAACATCTAGTTGACTGCATGACCAACCATAATAATGATACATCCTAGGATTCATACTGAATTTGTCTGAGAAGATAAGTGTGTACTAGGTAGATCAAAACAAGGATGCATAGTATGTGGACTGTTGATCAAGAACTCAGAAATTCATTCTTTCTATATCTGTTCAGTCAGCTAAGATAACTTTAAGTCTATCTTATCTGTCTCCTGGGAGGGAATACCAGGGGAATAGAAAAAAAATCACCTACACATTATCAAGCAATATTTTGGAGGCTTGGGTTGTGCTTAACTGTATTAAGTCCACATTTTGTGTCTTTCTGCTTGAAATGGCACAAAACCACATTGTTAGCAAGGCTTCAGAAGTCATAAAAGAGGGGGCACATAAAGTGTTAGGGGTACAGTCCCCCTAACCCCATCCAATTCCAGAGGTGAAGCTCAGGACTCTTCTAAAACTTAATAAAACGAATAAGCAGTTAATGGGTACAAGGCATTTGTAGCATGAAAGATGCACAAACTTCTCACAATGATATCCCAAAAAGTATACTAAATATGTTATTAGCATTCCCTGCAGGGCAATGGGGTTCATCTTGTCCCCCCCTCCCCCCCTCTCTTTCTCTCTCTGCTCCTCTCTCCCTCTGCTCCTCTCTCCCTCCCTCCCTCCCCCTCTCTCTTTGTCCTGCATTGTAAATCAGTTCCCTCTAGCATAGAAGAAAACTTGGCTGGCTGAAGGAGAATTTATGCAAAATTCACACAGCATCAGTTGCAGTGAAAATGTAGGCACAGTGCACCATTGTTCTTTAAAGAAGACTAGAAAATGGGAATTTGAGCTATTTGATGCCACAGTTCCTTGTCAAGATGCCAACAAGAATAGAGAGGATTTCCTTTCCCTATCCCTCCCTTTCATTTTGTGCAATTGACTAAGGTTTAAATGTCAAAATGATTCTGCACCCAAAAGTTACAAACAATTTAATGTTCTTTCCCTTCAGAGTGAGCGTGTTTGTATTCAGCAGAATAGCTTACAAGTAGAGTATTATTGGAAACGTGAAATTGATATCTTTTCCTTGTTTATATTCTCTGGGAGGAATATAAGAATATAAAGACAGAGTTATTCTGATCATAGAATAGCCACCATTAATTTTACCAGAAGCTCCTGGGTGCTAGGGTTTGTTAGGTACTACACTCAACTATTTTGTTGTGTGAAGGGGCCCTTTGATCTGAAGCAGGAAAAAAAAGGAACTGGGTTGATATATTCTGGGAAGAGGGAGAGAGTGGCATGATGATCATGGTAGTGACAAGTATGAAGAGGCATGGTGGAGGCCAAAGGTGGGCCATTGTTGGGGAAAATAGCTTTGGTATTGAGTATCAGCAGAGTATTCCAACCTCTTATACTCTGTACTCAGGCTGGATCATTAGAGCTTCAGTGGATTTTGTGTGTTGCTATTGAATGCCAAATTGGTCTATATAAAGGCCTCCCTCATCCATGAAGTAATAGTAGATGAGAGGGCCAACCCAATATGCATCATCAAAACTTGGTTGGGTGCAAGATGAGTGTTTGTGTGTTCCTTCTCTGAATTGTGCTTGCTGTTTGGCATCAGACAAAATTCCAGGGTAGAGGGGAGTATGGATAAATATGCCCTTTGCAACATTATTCCATCCAAGGTAAGATTAACACAATTGTATTGGTATTTAGCAAACCTTTGAAAATATGTTTCTTTCAGCAGGCTTGGGGATGCCAGAAAAATGGGGAATTTGCAAGATGGTTATACTGTGTTTAGGATTCTGCTCTATTCTCCTGCAGTTTTATTTATGACTGTTTGACTATTTTTTTTTGTTTTAATTGCTTGTTTTATTGTATGCTGCCCAGATTGTACATGGTCACATGAACAAAATTGAGGCATTTGGCAATCTTATGAAGACCACAGAGATGGCGCCCTGCATATCTTCCCCCAATCCTGCCTTGCTGGGTTCCCACAGGCCTTGGGACTGCTTCCCACCCGAAGGATCCCACATTCTTCTCCTCATCCCCTGTCATAGCTCAGTCCATTTATGTTTTCCTAGAGCTCCTTTGGGAAGTAGCCACTCTGCCTCATGGCCTTCCTACATGGGGGCTGCATGCCACTGTCCTGGAAGCAGGTGCCATTTGGGAGTGGCTGCAATGAATGGTGGCCTCTTTGAAATGGCACCCACTTCCAGGCAGTACACATGGCCTCCATATTGTATAGAGAGGCTGAGAGATGGATTGGCTGGCGCTCCTTCCAGAAGGTGAGATTGCTGTAGCAGAGAGAGAGAGAGATGGGTGACCATTTAAATAATTTAAAAATAATAAAAAGTAAATATTTCAGATGTGATGTAAAACCATAGTGCACTTGATATCAGTCCTCATTTTCATTCATTTGGGACAGTATCATTCACATGATGGCTTGCTAATGAATGAATATCTGCATGAGATTTCAGCTCTTTTATGAGTGCATGTGATTGCAGTACAGTTGAGTTGACTTTTAAGAATGGCCAGGTACCATTGTGAGATGGCTTGGTATAGAATACACCAAACATAATGGAGAAAGTGCAGTATGGTAGATATTTTGAAAACCCTTCTGAAAACGGAAGCCAAAAATATCAACAGTGGGACACAAGCAGTTCTGGCCTGAATAGTTGTTATGATTTATTGAACAGGCAGGCACATGAGGAAAGAAAAAAAAATATTGTTAAAATACAATATGTTAACTTAATTGTACTGTAATTGGGAGATCTAAAGAAAGAAAGAAAGCAATCATAAAAAAGCAACTTTAATCAAGACCCTTGTTGAATTTTGAGTCCATTTTTCGTATATTCTTTTTTTTTCATTTTAAACACTTTTATGATGGTTTTTGAATTTATTTGCATTTTTACTATCTTTGTGTTTTGTTCTTTGTTATTTTTTTTTAAAAAAAAACCCCAATAAAAATAAATGTATAAAGGATGAATTAGCACTCTGCACCTTTCCCAAACATTTATTGTCTCTCTGTCAATCTGGGAACACACAATGTTTCTGTCAAAGCAAGAACATCCAATGTACATGCCTGTAAACTTGTAAAAAAAGTCTCAATTTTGTACTGTTCCTGCAAGCTATCTCACAATGATGTGGCTACCATCCCTCTTTAATATCCAGTTCCCCTACTGTGCTTTGTCAGTCAGTAGCAGCATCCAAGCCTTCCTGTAAAAATAATTCACACTTTTCCTGCAACACTGTTGCTTTAATTACCACTGGCCTCTACGGTTGCTGCAGATCGGCCTAGCAGGGCCATGGAGGGGTCAGCACCATATTCATGGCAGAAAGGCACTGTAGTGCCTTTTTCTTTGCCCTCCTTACTTTTTTTTTTTATTAACAAACCATCTTTGAAAAGTTTTCACATCTGAAATCCGGCCTTATCTTGGAGCTTTCTTTATCAAAAGAGACTGACAGATACCAGTCAGAGGAGTGGGGAGGTTGATCACAAACAATACCAAAAGACCTGATAAGCAGCACTGAGTGAAACAAAGACATATAGATCTTTCAGCATGCCAACAAAGACCAGATGTATAATACAGGTAGTCCTCAACGTACGACAACTGAGCCCCAAAATTATGTTGTTAAGTGAGTTTTGCCCCACTTTACCACTTTTCTCACCACATTTATTGAGTGAATCACTGCACTTCTTAAATTAGTAACACAGTTGTTAAGTGAATCTAGTTTCTCCATTGAGTTTGCTTGTCAGAAGGTTGCAAAAGGTGATCACATGACCCCGGGACACTGCAACCATCATAAATGTGAGTCAGTTGTAAGCATCCAAATGTTAATCACATCACCATGGGAATACTGCAACAGATATGTGTGAAAAATGGTCAGAAGTCACTTTTTCCAATGCCATAGGAACTTTGAAAGGTCACTAAATGAACTGTTGTTAAGTTGAGGACTACCTGTATATGCTTACAGAATTACAAGACAGAATAAACAAACTTCTCAGGCTTTAAAGAGATTGTTTAGCCTTTTGTAAAAAAAAAATCACACTTTTTCAAAACTTTATCTAGCAATGTCATCTTATTAGCACAGGTGGGCCACATGACAAAACAGAATTTAGAATTAAATTTCCACCAAGAAGATAAAGAGTAGCAATTCTGCAGCTCTATTATTCATATCTAACCAATCTTCCACCATCACCTCATTAATCTGGTAGTTGCAAAACCTGGTCATTCTGATAGCGCAACTACAAAAGGAGACTCCAAGAAGAGACATCTACATTTCCATTTCATGTTGTATGTTTGAGAAGGTGGTTCAAATGTGCCAAACTGTCCTCTTCTGAATTAGTCTTATTCAGGGGTCTGGGCTTAAAGTCTATTTGGGGGTGCTGCTTGGAAAAGGGGAAACTTCAAGAATTGCTGTGAGTATGTTTTCTGTAGGTATGTAGGTATGTTTTCTCAAGCTGGCAAGATTTGTTCTTGTTAGCTCTTTCTTAGCTTTCACTTGAGGACTGACATGCCTGTATCCATCTGGGAGGGCTACTATTATATCTGCCATCATCTTCAACTGGCCCAAAGCTCTCATGAGGTGCCATGATTAGGATGACATTTTCCCATTTATACTACTTCCCTCTAAAATACAAGATACCAGTGGAAGGTGAAGCTGGCATCCATGTGGATGGCATTGAATAAATCTAGGACATCATGTTGGGCATTATAAATAAAGCTCATGGCTGTCTACTCTGGCTAGCAGTGGTCCTCTTTGGCTTCAAGCAATTAGAAATGTGACAAACTTGATTTGTGCTGGCTTAGCATAGGAGTAGCTATAAGCAGTGAAGCTGTGTACTTCACATCTCATGTTAGCACAAGCTCCTAAATAATCCTGCAATTTTTTTTGAATAAGATGCATTGAAAATTGACATGAGAATGGCAGCTTAGTCTGGTGGCTAAAATGCAGGACAAGGATTAGAGAGACATGAGTTCTAGTCCCTCCTTAGGCACAGAACTCAATTGGGTGACTTTGGACCATTCACTCTCTCCCAGGTCTAGGAAGAAGGCAACAGTAAATTTCTGCCTTGTTAAAAAAAATACAAATTGAAGTCAAGAAGGCCTTTCATCTGATTATAGGGAAACAAATTAATGTCAGAATGTCTGCATATATTTGGGGGGAAGCGGAAACAACACAGGAAAGTTTATTGACCCTGGAAAATCCTGGTACATTCAGAGGTCTGAGATTATTTGATTAATAGTCTTTGCCCAAATAACAACAAATATACAAAGGTGTACCGAATATTATCCAAATATAAGAGTACCATAAAAGCTGACATTTTTTTCTGTAGGTCTCTAGTGGAACAGTGCTGTCAGTATAATTGTGTAGGAACACTCCAAGGAATTCTGGGGAGAAATTGGCAGTAACCAATTGGTACCCACCAAGACGAACTCCAGGAGGCCAGAGAAAAGTGAATATTCCAACTTTGTGAAAAATTTCCAGAAAGACATGTTCACTTTACCTCCTATGAAATGGATTGGCAAAATAAGATAGAGCACTACAACTCAGTGCTCACAGATGCTCTTATCTCGGTGGTTTAATTCTTGTTTCTTCTATCTCTGCCAGACGAAAATGTAAAAATTCATCACAAAGAAAATACATTATTTTTACAATACGAACACTAAATTAAAAGGGGAGAGAGAGAGAGAGAAAGAAGCAGTTCCTTCTGAGTATGGTTCTTCAGCCCCCAGTGCATGTTCATTGGCAATTCTTCTTATATAGAAAACTGACCAAAAGGAGGGGTGGAACTGAATTACAAAATGAATGTGAGCCGATAGCAATCACATCATGTACAATCACATAATGGACGGTATCCCAGTTTTTAAAAGGCACAAAGTATCCTCATTAATATGATGAGTGCAGCAGTCAAATCAGCACTGTGATTTTATCAGGGGCTTCTAACTGTACATGAATTAGAATATAAAAATGCTCACAGAATTTTTAATGGGGAATGTTTTAACATTCCCTGAATGCATTTCTTACTGTCATTTGGATCATATTAAAGTGAAATTCTACATAACGAGGCCATTGAGAATAGGGCAAACCCTAAATTATACTCTTCCTTGTCTTTCAGTTGACATGGTCTAGCATATGGGGATGGCTACCTGATTGCATGTAGGACAAAACCACTTTTCCTCCAGAAAATTCACACAGACCCTCATGGTGCTACCAAAAGATTATCAGGGCTTGCTGGAAAAAATAGGTTCATAACTGATTTTGAGAAGGCTCTTCTGCTAAAAAGAATGGACATTAACAGAAAATCCTATTCCTTTTTCTTTTGCTGCTGGAAATTATCTAGCAATGAAGCAATTGCCAAAATCCCTAATTTGTCAAGATGAGTAGAATTAAATTCTGGTAGTTTGAAAACCCTACTGTAAATCTTAGTTATTTACAGTACCATAGAATTCCCCACTATATTATAACCCAGCTGGGTTCCAATTTCTAACTGGAAACCAAAAAAGTACAATTTTTGGACAATTAATAGGGGCATAGTAGGTTATAGTGATGAAAGCTGTGAACAGTGCTACAAACAGCATCTCAAAAGGGATTGCGATTAATGTATTAATCTTTTGTATTCCAAGATATTAAAAATGTGTTACTTTCCAAAGATGCCTCACTATATTTTAAGAAAGCAATTGGTTACTTCTGTATTCATGCATATATGTTCATCACAATCCCTTCCAGTGTAACCAGAATGATGAAAAAGACAAAGGAATTAACAGCACAACTTCAGAAAAAGAAAAGGAAACATGACTGAAATCAATTTACTCCACTATTCATTATACCTCTCCCTATCTTTCTGTTCTTGCAAATCATCTGGCATGTCTGTACACAACTTCATTCATTATCTTTTGTTCTTTACATTTCTCACTTGAGGATTCTTGAGGATTTCATTGACTCCATTGAAAGACAAGTTTCTTTTCTCCCTTCCTCTTATTCTACTCAATCATCCTTCATATATTTGTTTTTCAATTCAGTTCTCATTCATTTTCTTTCTATGATCAAACCGTCTCCTCAATACTCCTTTCATACTGATCACTGACTCTTATATGCAATCTACATTCTTTTAGCACCCATTCATTTTTCATCCTTTCTCATCTTCTTTTACTACAAACATATTTTAAGTGTGCCATTCCCACTGCATTCAACTTTCTTTTATATTCTGTTTGTATACACTTATTTCCATAATGCAGAAATATTTTCTTATACTTTTTGCTTGTTTCAGCAGAAATTTCTTTCTCACGACAGAGCACATACTACACACTACCATTCTACTAGTAAAATTTACCAATCGCTTCTCCCTCTTAAGAGAACCAAATACAGAAATTCATTTATTTTCTTTAGTATTTTTGTTTAACTGGGTTGTTTGCCTGCCTGCCTGCCTGCCTGCCTGCCTGCCTGCCTGCCTGCCTGCCTGCCTGCCTGCCTGCCTGCCTGTCTGTCTGTCTGTCTGTAGGTCTTTGGTAATTCGGGTTTTCTCCCGCGCAAAATTGGAAGTGTCTTGGCGACATTTCGACGAAGTCTCATTCGTCATCTTCAGGCTGGTGTCTCTTCGGCCTCGTGCTTCTAGGAGCAATGTGTGATCGCAGCTGTTTCTTCCTTTTAACTGCCAGTGGGGGTATGAATTGATTGGGTGGGAGCTTGGCTGTGTTCTGATTGGGTGGAGGTGTGTTCTGATTGGTTAGGGGCTTGGCTGTGCTCTGATTGGATGGGGGTTGGCTGTGCTCTGATTGGATGGGTGTGTTCTGTTTGGGTGGGGGCTTTGTTGTGCTCGGATTAGTCTGAGTTGCAGCAGGATTTGAGATGGAGAGCTGCATTGCTGTTGTTTGGCTTCGCGTTCGTGGTCGTGCCATATCATCAAGGTGGGTGTCAGTTTGCTTCATGTATGGATTGGAGGGGTTTGAAATGGCTAATGATGCAGCTGTGGTCTGGTTTCTGGTTTGTGGTCATGCCTCATCATCGGTGTGGGTTTGGGTTTGCTTTTTGCGTGGATGTGTGGTGGTGACATCCTGTGTGGTTTTCGTGAGTGTGGGTCTAGTGTCATTCTTTGTGTTAGGGACTCGTTTGTCAATAAGGGTGGGTTTCCAAATGGCTGGTAGGCGGGAGGTATCATCTCGTTTATTCATGCTGTGTGGGCGTTTTTCTATCGATGGCTTCTCTGATTATTCTGTTGTTAAAGTGTTCAGTTTTGGCGATAGTTCTGGTATTTTCAAAGTCAATTTTATGTCCTGTGGCTTTAAGGTGTTGGACCAGGGAAGAAGTTGGTTCCTCTTTTCTGACTGAATTCTTGTGTTCTTCAATGCGTGCATCTATTCTTCTGTTGGTTTGTCCGATGTATGTGGTGGGGCAGGCAAGATTATATATATATAATCTTTTAGACACACGTGTATGCATGCATGCATGCACACCCGCACACCCGCACACCCGCTCGCACACAAACACTCTAACTGGCAAAGCCAGGTCTTAACCCTCTTCTGTTAACACTCTGAGAAGTCTTCTTCCTGAATCTTACTACTTGAAACTCCTTGATTGATATACAGCATCTCTCTGTGGTTGACTGGGCTGGATGGGTCACATTAATTGGGATGAGATGGTTCCTCAGGTAGCTTGGTCCCAAGCTATAAAGGGCTTTAAAGATAATGACCAACACCTTGAATTGGACCCAGGAGCAATTTGGCACCTAGTGCAACTCACTTAGGAGAGATGTTACATGTGCCATGCTAGGGGCACCCAAAACTCCTTATGTCACTGCATTCTGCACCAGTTGCAGCTTCTGGATATTCTTCAAGAGTAGCTCCATGTACATTGCAGTAATACATCCAGGAGATGACCCTGGCATGAGTGACTGGAAGAAGAGCTTCTCAATCCAGGAAGGAGCATAACTGGTGCACAACCTGAAGTTGAGCAAAAGTCATCCTAGCCAGGATGGCCACCTGATCCTTGAGCAGGTGTCATGAATCCAGGAAGACTTTCAGAGTGTACATTGGGTTTGTCTGGGCAGTGCTACCTCATCCAAGACCAAAAATGGTAAACCCCCAGATACAGAGGAGTCATCTACCCATAGTCCATCCAACCAGGATTCAGTTAATGCCTGTTGTACCACATCCAGGCCCTCACAGCCTCCAGATACTAAGAAAGGATCTGCAACATCACTTACTTCAATCAGAGATGTACTTCACTGCATATTGATGATACCACATCCCAAAGCACCCAGATGCTTCATGTTAAAAAGGAGTGGGTAAAGTACTGAACTCTGTGGCCGTGGCCTGGACTTCTTACTCCCTGTGAACACCAATTGGGACTTGTCCCAGAGGTGAACCAGTGCAGAACTCTGCCACTCACCCAAACTCCTGGAGCAGACCCAGAAGGATAACATGGCCAATGTACTGAAAGGTCAAAAACAGCCAGGATGGTTGCACTATCCCATCCCACTATTGCCAGAGGTGATCCAAAAGCATGACCAATGGTGTTTCCATCCTACATTTGTTGTCTATGTATCACTGTAATTATTCATTCTACATTTTTCATAGAAGACTTATATATATATTTTATTTTTATTTTTATTTTTATTTTTATTTTTATTTTTATTTTTATTTTTATTTTTATTTTTATTTTTATTTTTATTTTTATTTTTATTTTTATTTTTATTTTTATTTTTATTTTTATTTTTATTTTTTATTTTTTTTATTATTTTTATTTTTATTTTTATTTTTATTTTTATTTTTATTTATTTTTATTTTTATTTTTATTTTTATTTTTATTTTTATTTTTATTTTTATTTTTATTTTTATTTTTATTTTTATTTTTATTTTTATTTTTATTTATCATCATCATCATCATCATTCTAGCCATTGCCTATCCACTTCAGGATGAAGGTCTCTTCTGCATGTTTCCAACCAATATGGTCTTGTGACAAGCCCATTTCCATTTCAATTCTTTTACTCTTTTGATGGCATTATATTTTTTCGTTTGTTCTCTAATCCATGTGCAGGTCTTGTGTTGCTGAGCATGTATCTTTCCATGGCTCTTTGTGCCACTCATAGCTTTTGTATTAATTCTGAGGTTAGTATCCATGTTTTGCTGGCATATGTTAGAACCAATAGCACATACTGATTCAAAATTTTCTCTTCAGGTATAGGGGGAGGTTATTCTTGAAAATTATGCTTAACTCGCCAAATGCCTGCCAACCACATTTAACACACTGTTCAATTTCCTTTTTTGTATCATCTTCCATTGAGATCCATTGGCCAAAGTAACACTCTACTATGTCTAGTTGTTCTCTAGATATTTTTTTTTCCTTTCTTAACCTGGGTCTTTTTCAGTTTTATTTTTAAGCCAAATGGTTCTCCTGCTTTGTGCAGCTCTTGTATGTGTCTTTGTAACTCTTCTGGGTCTTGTGAGAAGAGAATAACATCATCTGCAAATCTTAAGTGGTTTAAATAGGTGCCATTGATTTTTATTCCATCTTTTGCCCAATCTAGTTTGCAAAATACTTCTTCAAGCAGGCTGAGAAAAGGAGAGGTGATATTTTATTGCCTTGCCGTACACCTCATTCTATGTTGATTTCTACTTTCAGATCATTAAGGCAAATTGTTGGTGTTGTTTTTTCATATATTGATTGTGACTTATATTTATACATTCTTTTCTTTTGATCACTGGCAATTTGATGAATACCAAAGGCTATATTTAAAAATAGTACTGTTGGTGTCTGTATATGTGTTTTGGTGTCAGAGTTGCACAAGGGGTGGAAGGATGATCCTAGTGAGTTTTGGGTGTGTGGCATGTCAGTATAGGGCAGTATTGTTTTCTGGAGTTAATGATGTCCATCGTATGTCTTATGCCAATTTTTTTGCACAAAATACCTTTGTCATTATTGCCCACCCATATCTTCCACCAAGTTATGCCATTGATTTGTTAACACGATATTATTTCTTATGAATGGCAGTTGCATTCTTCTATTCTAAGCAGAAGGAGATCTTTCCTGGGCCTGGTAACTAAGATTCTGTAACTGGAGATGTCTAGAACTTCTTGCTTGTGCTGTACCACTGAATTGTCATGGGACCTATTAGAAAAGATTTCTTTATCAGAATCATTCTCAGCAATTTTGTATTGATCCAATTCCCTTGTCTCTAATGAGGTGTGAAACCTATCTTTTTCTTTCTCTAAAAGTGGCAATGAACTCCATCTCAAGCAAATGTGGGAAGTAAGTTTGAATTTTTATGATCAGGTGAAACATAAAAAAAATTGCAGAAAACAACAAAAAATTCTGCAAAATGATTGATATTTCATAAGGAGTTTCCATACGCTTCCACTTTCTGGATCAAAAAAATAAATAAATAATACAACAGAGGACAGAATTCCATCCATCTCAGAGAGAAATGGTTCTCGAATTTTGTTTTACATTTCTTGTATCCTGTAGTAATTAGCAAGCTACTTTTCTGATTTGGGGTTTTCTTCTTTTTCTTCTCTCTTTTCCCAAATTATTTTGCTATCTATCTAGTAATGTGCTTGATGTTCAACAGCAATAGTATGTCCACAGACTGGAAGCCATATTTAATTTCCAGTTCTTCGACTTCTGGTGATAGCACTTTATTGGGTGCTTTTAGTGCCAGTTCCTAGGCATTGAGGATATTAATTATTGAAATGTTTCTAGTAGCATCTTTAGACTGCTGCTAGAACTAGTTTCTGGAGTACTGCTGGTACCATTTTGTGGGTGTTAATAGGGGTTCTAAAAATAGGAACCTGCTCAAGATGGCAGTGCCTCATTAGCATCTATCTTTTGCTCACTCCACCCCATTATATCTCTCTCTCTCCCTCCCCCCCCTCTCTCTCTCACACACACACAGACATAAAATCATGAAGATTATGGAATATAAATGTTTTATATATAAATTCTAACACTGAATATATCTGAGGAACTGTCTTTCCCCAGTGAGATTGGTCCATCCCCTTGTGGTTGCAGAAGAGGCCTACTAAGGACCTCATCAGCCAAAGAATTGTGGCTGGTGGAGTCCAGGAAACAGCATTTTCTGCCATGGCCCCCACCCTTTGGAATATCTTGCTACAGGAGGTAAGATCACCTCTCTTGTCCTGATCTTCAGGAAATGCATTAAAACCTGGCTATGCCGGTTGGCATGGGGCCCTGAAGAAGAAGCTGTTGGCTGGAAGTGGCTAGTGCAGTAACAGAGTAGCTACCATTACCTCTCCCTGCCTGTGGTTTTTTAAATATGTTTTTATCTTTTGTAATTTTAATATGTTTTTATATTTATATAAAAGTGAAACATATTTGTTTTATATCCATGTGTAAGCTGCTCAGAGTCTTATCAAACTGTGAGATGAATGGCATATATATTTAATAAATAAATAAATTAAGATGATTTGAAGACTAATATACGATTAAAACCAAAGACTTTTTTTTTGGGTCTAATGGGCAGGCAGCTAGAAAAAAGACACGGGAACTTGTTTTTATATATGACATTGCAGTGAGATTATTGTTATATGCTCAAAAATGAGAAAGGTTCAACAGTGGAATGGTTGTTGAATGATGATGAGAGTTGCAGAGATGGCTAGTCTGGCTTCCTTGATTAAAGAAAAGACAACTTCTTCATTTATGGCTGACTGGAACCCCCTTATAGACTTTTTTGCATGAAACAGAAGAAAATGCACGTATGATTTGTGGTTTGGTGATAAGAAAAAATAGCTAATAGAAAAAAGTGAGAGGTTTTTTTTGATAGCCATAGGATATAAGATAACTTTGTAATTATACTTGTATTTGCTGCAAAGGAAATTGGGAGATCCTTCTTTCTATATCTTTTTAACTTTTCCTTTCGCACCTTTGACTCTTTTTCTCCTTTTTCTTTCTTTATTCTATATGAGTTTTGGTTAGTTTTATACTCCCTTCCTATACCCATGTATATAGGAAAGGAGCATGGAAAGTGACTCAAAATAAGCCTATCTTGATTTTGTTTGGTAGAAGATGAAGTAGGGAGAAATGGCTTTCAAATCTATCCTACAGCAATAAGAGTGTTCCTTAAAAAAATAAATATATTCTGACATTATAATGACCTTTCTCATGAAAGCCTATTCTGCTGACATGTACCAAAAAGGTCAGAGGGAGCTTTGAATGGTGATAGGTGAACTTTATCTTATTTAAATTCAAACCCAAAATGAACTTGGTACAATCTTTTAGATTATACTGGCAACATTCAAATCTCTGCAAATCCACTGTTAACTGATCACTGGTCTTATTAATCAGCTTTGCCAAGCAGCAAGAACTCTCCTCAGTACTGATCATCACATTGCATTTTTGTTCTTTAGTGCATGTTTGGCCCTTTTGTAAGTTTTCCCTTCATCTCAGCATTCAATTATCCACATCCCAGACTATAAGATCTGTATTTATGCAGTAAATAATGCCCTCTTTCTAGCTTTATTTTACTTCTTTTAAAAATGGATGAAGTTCAATTCAGCAGCAATTTCTTCCCATCTGCTTTTTGGAACATCCATTCTATCTCCTGTTCTCTTTTTATTCACTTTTCTCAGTGCCTTTGTTAATATTACTCCTAACCACACCTTCAGTGTTGTTTGCACATTGCTGGATCACATTAAATAACATAATTACTGTGATACGAGGGATACCAAGCTATTGTCCTCATCTCCCCATCTTAATCATGGTTGCTCTTTTTCTGCAGCCTTTGTGATAAAAAAATTAGCAATCCACAAAGTCTTTCATGCCCCTTTGAATATATATTGGTGTATTCAAGAACAGCTGTATTTATGGTTGCAGCCAAAAGTTGTACAACTATCACAAGATTCTTGTAGGGCCCAATTTGATATTTGGAAAAATAGTCATTTTTTATTTAGATGGAATCATCATCTGCCTAAATTAATTCAAACTAAAATCAGTAGTAAGATTTTAAAACTAAAGCTTCTTGCCTTCTGTTAAGGGCTACAACTCTTTTTCCTTAAAAAAAAACTTTTTTGTCAAATAAAATAAAGTTTGTAGGCCCACTAGAGTACGAATCCTCTCAAATGTCAAAGATATAGATGCAGGATGCTTAGGATCTAGGGTTCTTTAAATTCGGTGGGGCTTCGGCTTGCTTTTTTAATGTAAGGAAGCCAGTGACTTTTATTTTTAGACAAAAGCAGGTGACATTTGAAAGCAAAAGTTTCAACATCTCTCTCCAAAAACACTGTGACTGGAGACCTCCTAGTGTATCATTTCCTATAATTAGAAAATAGACCTGACAATCACTTGGCACTAATATCTCTCTTTCCTTCATGTTAAGTGTTCAGCCTGCCTCTGTGAAGGCTAAAAGTCTAGTGTGGGTGAAATAGGGCACATTAGCTTTTCTCCAAGTGTTTCTGTGATCCAAATTCCTAACTAGCCACTTTGAGCAGTTATGTTTGAAGATGTCTTCTATACAGATTCATTTGAGCATAAGGTGAGCACTACCTTTGTTTCTTAAATCCATGGAGAGTTTCACTCATACTCATGTGAACAGATTTGCCAGTGAGTAGTTATACTTCTTCAAGATCTCTGATTTTTATTCCACCGAACACAAATAAAGCCTGGGGAAAATATTGAGATAATCTTGATTGGAATCCTCCACTTCATCCACTGAAGCCCTTATTTAGCAGAATTATTAAGAGTACCTAGAAGCAGATGTTGAAGGTCCAAAAGGACAAGTATGTTTTTTTAGGAAGTCACATGCTTCAACACAAATTCTGCATCAGTGAGGTTTCTGGCATTATGGTAGAGGAAAGCAAAAGAAGGAAGGATGTATTTTACTGTTTCTATGCAAAAATTAAAGGGGAAAACCTAAAAGTAGCAATGATCATTTCAATTTCACTTGTTGCTTTAATTCTTTTCATATCTTGGTGCAATTATGTCAAGGAAGCTCATTTGTGGATATAAATATATCAGTTTTTTAAAAATAGTCCATCAAACCTGATATAAGCAAATAATTAAAAGTCTCATTGAGATGATGAGGAAAGATGAATATAAACATGATCAAGATTAATATACTGACTCTGAGATATTCCTGTTTTGGTACTTTTAAGATTTTTTAAAATGAATTGATTAAAATATTAAGAAATGGCTTATGAAAACAAAACTCCCTAGATTTCCTTTGTTTAAATTATGACTAGAGGGAATGAGATGCTTATGATGGTGCTGGACCTCTAAATGATTTTTGATCATGGATACCATTGACTGTGGTGCTTTTATGGATTGTCCCTGGGTGATGATAAGTGAGGTGCACTGTTACAGAGACTTTTGTCCTTCTTTGAGGGGACAGTTCCAGTCAGTAGTAATGTGAAGGGGTAGAATGAGACACCAATAATGTAAATTACCTCTTGTGAGATGAGATATGCCTCGCAAGGAAAGAGTGAATACTCTAGACTTCTGCTCGAGATGGTATGTTTCTGACTTCTTTTACATAATTATTGACTCATTGTGGGTTTCCCTAGTAGTTCCTTGTGCTATACTGTGAGAAATTGGGAGGAGGCACAAATGGGATTTTTGATTTGGAGACTTGGTCAAATATAGCATTTTGCCAAAAGATAGAATTGGGGTTTAGATCAAAGATGCCCAGAGGTTAGCGATGCTGGGGGGGGGGGGGAGGAGCGTGCACCAATGTCTTGAGATGGCCACCTGGTTACCAGATATCTATGAATCACAACTTATGCAGGCATAGCAAATGCATTGGGGCAGTGTGAGCTGCTATGCAAAGCAACACTACTTGACTGGGAGCCATATAAGCCGTGACTGAACCCAACTGAGATGATTCCACCAATTATGATAGATGATCTTCAGCAAAGGACATTCGTGTGCTTTCTTTTGATTGGGCTGCCTCACCTACCATATACATGGTCTAGTTAACATAGACAACCCACATGGAATGGTTTGAGTAGGATTTTTAAAACAAACAAACAAACACTTTCAGTCAATGCTTCTGTTTAAAAAGTGAAAGTGTGCTTCTGTTAATGGACAGACTTTCATAATTCTTTGCCATTATTGTACTAACTTCCTCTACTTCAAAGTCCTGGCATGCATCTCATTGTCCAGCACTTGTATCCCTCACTTTAATGAGCACTAAATAAGAATTATGTAAGTATTTCAATAATTCTCAGTGGACAGTTAATTAAGCACATCTGAGTCTTAGGAGCAGTCAGCTATTACCTCCTTTTAGAGACAAGCACTTCCACAGACACAAAGAGATGCGGTCGAATTTATTTAAAAAATGTGTGGCTTAGTAATTCTTCTCATAATAAATGCTAGCTGAAGCTCTGATATAAAAAGCACAACAAAACTAATCTCTCCCTGCCCCCGCTCCATGTTCCTCTTCTCCAGTGTTTCCCAAAGTTTTTTAAGCTGCATCAATATTTCTGTGTGTGCTCTCTCTGTGTGTGTGCACGTGTGTGTTTGAATGAAGCCCTGAATCCATTAAGCTAAACTTTCTTCAGTAAAACTTCCTTCCTTCCATAAAAATCATACTAGACCCATTTTTCATTATCCATTTTTTCTTACAGCTTCTGTTTCTCTCCCCCTCCCCATATTTGATAGATCCTACTAAAAATATGAAGAGACTCAGAGCGTGTATAGAAGTCCATAATATCAGTCATACACCGAGTCTATTTCTTTCTTTTTTTTAAGTCCAGCCGTTTAAAAATGTACAAAGTTCCTTCTAATAATCCATTCATTCTGTTCTCTTCTGATTCTTGGAGTAAGCCTGCACAATTATTCAAATCCCGGCTTTTAGCTCCAACATCCACCTCGCCATGGGGCTGTGGGCCTGTAATCTCACTTTGGTCTTGCATGTCAAATGGAATTAACTCCCCTAAGAAATGTCTGCAGAGACGACCTAAAGTGTCTAATCCTTGCGGCTGTCTTAAATTTTCTGAAACTCAAACCTGTCATCTTCCCCCTCCCCTCCTTCTTATGGCTTTGTTGAAGTTCTCACTTAAGGCTTTTTTCCCTATCCAAAGATAAAGTTTAGGAAGAAAAATTTGCATTTTTATATACTTCCTCCCCTTCTGTCACATGTGGCTTTTTCATAGATTTTCTTTTGTGAAAATAGTTTTTCTTCCCCCAGCACTCCCGTGCTGCTCACCAATCAAGTCTGGCTTTATTTTCAACTGGCTGGAACTGGGGCCAAAGACAAATGCAGCAGTTCTACCCCTGTCAAATGGAGGGTGGGGGGCTTCAGCAGAAGCTTGACAAACCACTTGCAGAGTTACATCAGTTGCAGGTGGGGGGAGACTCGTGTGAATGACTGCTTGGCTGGGAATAATGATATCATTATTACGCTACCTTAACAGCCCAAACCAGCTAATCACAAAAACTAATTTGAACTTGATTAAATCTCAAATCACATTGTCTCCTTCATGAATAAACTGCTTGGAGACATTAGCTTTAGTTAGTAGAACTTGGTGGCTTGCATCTTGCATTAAGAATACATTAACTTGGTAGGAGGTAAAGGGTTTTCTTTTGCTTTTTTTTTTTTTTTTAGATGGTTTGCCTTCCTCCAGTTCCCAAGGGAGAGACATTCCTTGTCAGGGCAGGTCTCTCTCTTAGAAGTTTGTATTTTCCAAGTCAGAGATACTGTACATTGAACAAAGATTTGTGCCCAGAGGATGAATTGTCTAGCACAGTGCTTTTCAACCTTTCACAGATTGTACCACTTTTAGGACATGACAATATTCGAATACCACCAGTGCTTAGCAAGGTGTCAAAAACTTGATGACCCTCAAAACAGGAAAAAAGTACCGGTTTTAATTTCTTCGGTGGCAGTTCATTTGCTGAATCACTTTCCTTTTGCACTGAATGTATGACGAATTTATCCATATTTATTAATATGCACCACTACCTTGGTGGTCAGGTGGCTGGTCGCCCCTTCTTCCTGTCTCCCTCTCCTCTCCTCTTTCACAGCCTATTCCTTCGTTAGTCCCTCTGCTTCGCTCACAGAAGCCTCTCCTCTTCTCCTCTCTCTTTCTCCTCACTGCTTCTCTCACAGAAGCCTCTCCTCTTCTCCTCTTTCTTTCTCCATCCCCTTCTCTTTCTCTTTCATTTTTTTTCTTCTCTCCTTCTCCCTCCAAAACCTCCTCCTTTTATATCCTCTCCTCCCTCCTCCTCCTTTTTTTTTCTGGGTGCGCCACTCTCTGGGGCTTAGGGAGAGCTCCAGCGTGGGTCGCTACCCCAGTCTGACTCTCCCATGCAGTCACCCACTCCCCAGATGGCTGTTACACACAGCACTGACCAGCTGGAGCTGTGCATGCCGATCCTGGGGCCTCTGCAGTTCCAGCTGACTCTCTCACCCCAAGGCCTGTCTGCTGCTTCCGGTGATAGCAGAGGCTGCCAGAAGCTCCAATCAGCTGAAGCCTCACAAGCTGAACCTGGGCCCTCAGCAGAGCCGCAGCAACACTGCAGCTCCAGCTGATTCTCCCCCAGGCCTCTCTGCCAGGAATTCCAAAGGTCTCCTTGTATACTGAAGTATCCATCCGAATGTTAACTTCATTCTGTGCTTCCCCATTCTTTTTATGTGCATGTAAACAGTTCACTTAGCATTTAAGAAATCAGAAAGCAGTTTTTTTAGAAAACAAAACAAGCAGTAAATCAAATTTTCAGCTGGTATAAATTTACATTGTTTTGGAACACTATTTTGCCGATTTTTACTTTCTGGAGAATGTTGTCCTTTGTATCACGTCATCTGCAAACAAGCTTTTTGTTTTTCTCTTTGCTACTCATCTGTCAATAGCCAAGAGGCTGTCAGCCTTTAATAAGAATTTACCTGTACAAATTAAGTGTTGGCAGTGATTGCTCTTTCAAGGTATAGGCACAGTTTCTGTGGGGAATCAACAGTGCAAAACACAAGCTCAAAGGAGTAAAAAAAAAAAAAGGGACGCTGAATTTTTCCATAGATCTTGCTTATTCTTGCAAAAACCTATTACTCCTGCCTGTTAAAATGTGTATCATAGACAGGAAATATACCAAGAGGATGCTAGGATGGTTAACAAGTCAGGTCCAGACAGTTATTAGAGGCAAGGATGCTTGCTTGCCAAAATTCATGCTCCCTTTTGTTCACCTGATTTGGACTTGTTTTTTTTCCCAATAAAATTCATACTACTCTTAAAATGTTTGTTTTACTTTTTCTAATATTATCCTGGTGTTATATATATAAGAAAAACAGTTCGAACACCAGGATAATATTAAAACAGAAACTGTTTAATACAAAAGCTAAAGCTGAGCTTTCGTCGGCCAACACTGCCGACATCATCAGAGCATAAAAACAAGATTACTGGGAGTCCTTTTTGCTCCTCTAGAAATGTCATTGCTTCTCACTTCCAATCTTAGTAGCTCTTGACAGTGGAAAAGTTGAGGCAGAAGACCCTATACCAGTGATGGTGAACCTTTTAGAGACTGAATGCCCAAACTGCAACCCAAAACCCACTTATGTATCATCGGGTGGCCTATTGGGTGGGTGTGGCCAATTGGGTGGTGTGGCCCATTGGGTGGGTGTGGCCCATTGGGTGGGCGTGGCTGCAGTGGTAACGGCAGACTGGGTGAGACTAAAAAGTTCAATCAATCAATTTCAACTTTGCGAGATCTTTTTTTCCCCCGTGAGAAGTTGAAATTGATTGATTGAACCTTCTTTTTTTTGCACATGGCGGCAGAGGCCTAAAGGGAAAAGGTTTTATAAAACCCAGCTGAAGGCCTAGGACTGGGGCGACGGCACGCATGCCCACAGAAAGGCTCTGCGTGCCACCTGTGGCACGCGTGCCATAGGTTCGCCATCACGGCCCTATACCATTTCAGACAAATGGCTGTCCAGTCTTTTCTTAAAAGCCCTCAGTGTTGGAAGACCCACAGTTTCTGAAGGCAAGCCATTCCATTGATTAATTGTTATCACTGTTAGGAAATTTCTCCTTAGTTCTAGGTTGCTTCTCTCCTTGGTTAATTTCCATCCATTGTTTCCTGTCTTACCTTCTGGTGCTTTGGAAAATAAGTTTACCCCCTCCTCTTTGTGGCAGCCCCTTTAGATATTGAAACACTGCTATCATATCACCTCTAGTTCTTCTTTTAACTAGACTAGACATAACCAATTCCTGCAACAGTTATTCATGTTTTAGCCTTCAGCCCCCCCCCCCCCAATCATCTTTGTCTCTTTTCTCTGCACTATTTCCAGGGTCTCAACATCTTTTTTATATTGTGGTGACCAAACTTTAATAAAGTATTCCAAGTGCGGTCTTACCAAGGCATTATAAAGTGGTAGTATCACTTCTTGTGATCTTAATTCAGTTTGTGAGTGCATCCAGAGCAAGAGTTGTTCTTCCTTATATTCAGTAAAGCCCTATGATAAAATATAATCATAAATAATAATGAACATCACACTGAGTCATTTGGAAAAAGGCTGTATGTAATAGGGATGCAATAAACTAGAAGCATAGGCTACAACAGCATCTTTTATAAGATGTTTACTAAAACATTCTATTGAATTGGGAAAGTCTATAATAGTCTGAAACATATATGATGGTCTAGTAAACAGCATCAGTTCATCTCTTGCCTTCTTTGCATACAGTCCACATGCTGCCAGGAAACAAAACAACAACAATGACAAAAAAGAACATGTATTTATTTTCAGGCATAACTCTTTGGAACCACTTGGGAAGAATATTCTTGATTGAGAACCAAAACATTCTGTGATGCTTAACAAACCTGCAAATTGAAAAATTCAACATCTGCCCTGTGCAGCAATGTAACAGGAGAAGGACCTATTGTGTTGGAGGGGGTGGGAGAGAGAAGAGGAATCAAATCAATCCTTAAATTATATTTTTGTGCATTTGCAAAATTACTACTCTTCGAATCAAAAGCCTCAAGCTGTTTTCATCTGAGAGCATATGTTGAATCGGTAAGACAATAGCTGTACATGAAGAGAAAGGAAAAGGGAGGAGGCAAAGCCCTGCAGTTTAATGGTATGGATAGTTCTCTGAAGAAGAGATTGGTATCATTGTGTCTTATAATATTTTAAGTAAATTATAAGCAAAAAATGCAGGGAATGTAGATACTGTAATCTGGTTCTAGAAGAAATAGGACGCTAAACTTAAACCCATGCCAAAATGCTCTCCCATTTTAATTTTGAAGTAGAAACAAATAGCAGTATAACAAACCAGCAGTTGATGATGTTCCTCCCAACCCCCCTCCCTCAGCAAATGATTATGAGAAAGTTCAGCTCTTCCTAATAGATGGCTTATTTTGTAGAACACAGCCTCCTTATCTATATGATGATGAGCTGTGGTGGCACCGTGGTTAGAATGCAGTATTGCAGGCTAATTCTGCCAACTGCCAGCAGTTCAATTCTCAACGGCTCAAGGTTGACTTAGCCTTCCATCCTTCCGAGATGGGTAAAATGATGATTCAGATTGTTGGGGGGCAATATGCTGACTCTGTAAACCGCTTAGAGAGGGCTGTAAAGCACTATGAAGTGGTATATAAATCTAAGTGCTGTTGCTATTGCTAAATTGTTTCTCCCTCTCTTAAGAATTCAAGACAATGTACATGGGAGTTTCCTTTAATAATCCCCATAGCAACAACTCTGCTCTGTAGGATAACTAACAAAGTAATATTTGAACCTTGTGGTCAAGTGAACTTGGATCAGGTCCAATTCTTGAACACTACACTACATCGTACACTTGTACACTATTGTATATTTGTAAAACAAATATATGTTTCACTGTTTCATATTTCCCACATTAAATCCACCATTCCTTCTTTCTTTCATTGTCATTTCAGCACTGTTTATTCTTTTTAGACATATCCATAGGATGACATCCTAGTTGAGCTTGATTTTACAATCAAACATCATGTTACCTGAATGTACTAGATTTGTGGTGACCCATTCTTGGAAAAGCTATTACAGGTAGTCCTCAAATTACAACCACAATTGAGCCCAAAATTTCTGTTGCTAAGTGAAACATTTGTTAAGTGAGTTTTGCCCCAATTTATGACTTTTCTTGCCACAGTTGTTAAGTGAATCATTACAATTGTTAAGTTAGCAACATAGTGGTTAAGTGACTCTGGGTTCCCCACTAACTTTGCTTCTAAGAAGTTTTCAAAAGGTAATCACATGACCCCGGGACACTGCAACTGTCATAAATGTGAATCAGTTGCCAAAAGCCTGAATTTTGATTATGTGACCACAGAGATGCTGCAATGGTCCTAAGTGTGAAAAATGGTCATGTCACTTTTTCAGTGCCGTCTTAGCTTTGAATGGTGACTAAATGAACTGTTGTAAGTTGAGGACTATCTGTATCATTTCATACTATACTCAGCCAGTGATAAAAGCATCTGTAAATTAATAAAATGTTTTGCTTGTTTCATATGTTCCAAGATATAGGCATATTAAACCTAAGTGCCTATTCTCTTGCTTGTTTGCTCTTGTTTTACATGTGCAAAAAACTTGCACATGATGATGTAAATTTGGAGAAACTTAGGCTGAAATCCCATGAACTCTGACAGACGATCCTAGGATCATAGACTACCAAATATTTCACTTTTCACAGGCAGAGAAGGAATCAATAAAAGAAAAAGATTCAGCCCTCAAAGATATTCAGCCTTCCTCTTTGAGGAACAAATCATCACCATTGCTTTGATCATTATATTTGCAAAAAAAAAAAAAAAAAGGCAGTACCTAGGTTAGAGATTTCTTCCAGTTTGGAGTTTCTACTCCCCCATCTCCTTTGAAACGTTGTGATTCTCTATCTATTTACTGGAAGTAAGTATTCTAGAAGTCAATATTTTTTAGAAGTAGATTTTTACAGAACTGAACTGTAAATCAATTACATTTGAATAAATGTAATGCCCTTTTGTCAGCATTTCTACTGAAACGTGTATTAGTAAAAATTTGCAAAATATGAAAAGTCTCCTTTAACTCAATCAAATAAATGGATTATTTGATCATTTTGATTGATTTTATTAATCATGTGTCTCAAAGGCAAAGATTTAGCAACCTGCACAATTTCTTATTGTTCATGTGGCCCGTGAAAATAAATTCAACTACGAAAAAGTAATAAATTGGATAAATTGTAAAAAAACAAGAGCTTATACAAATACACTCAATTTGCATAATTTATGCAAGTTAGAAAATTCAGCTTTTTCCCTGGCACAAAATGCTGAAGGCTTGGGGTTGTGGGATATTTTTTTAAGACAGCGTACAGTCAGATGAAATAAATAGTCCATCTGAATTATTCTGTAGTGTCATTATGCCATTGATTTATTTAGATTTCTCTTCCTCATCCCTACTTATGTATCGGAGGTATTGCCTTCCAAAGTTATTTTTAAATAACTCATTAGGCTGAGTTTGCAACAATGGCAAACTCCCCCCTCCCCACAATCTTCCAAGCCTTCCTTCCAGGTAACAAAGCCACCTGCTTGATGGCTGACATTCTAAAAATACCTCTAGGTCCATACTATTATCCATTCTTCATATTCAATTGCTCTGTTATGGTAATAGTCAGAGGCACACCATGTTGTAATTACTTACAGCTGACTTAAGAAAGGAAAATTCAACTCCCCCACTGTTCCACTAGAAGGTCTTTATGCACTATTAACTCATTCTGAGTATTAATACTCTACTGGTAATTCAGACTGCATTGTAATCGGAGGACTATTAAACACCAATTATTGGCTACATTGGATAGTGGATATTTGATGTGGGGACTGTGTCTATATCCATGTCTGTATACATACCTACCTACATACATATGTGCATACACATTTTAAAAATGCATGCTTTAAAACCAGCCCCCTCCCTTTACCAAGAGAGGATATAAAGGTGACAAATTCATGTTGAAGGAAAATAAATTTTACAGAAGTCTGGAACTTGTTTACTTGCTCTAAAATATTTCTAACAGTAATTACTTTAAAAATAATGCATGACATAGAACAAAAGAAAAAAATGCATTTTTGACAATGTTGGGAGAAACATATATCTTGCTTTTGTTTCCAAAAAGTCTTTTTTTCCTGAAAGTTCAATTTTGAGTCTTCAAAATCTGAAACAATGAAGAGAAGTAATTCCGATGTGCTTGTCTACCCTCCAGAAAAGACATTTAACATTAGTTCAAATTGATTGTGGCCATACTTCATGAGAGAGAAGAAACCCAACAGTATTTTGATGTTGTCTTTTGAATATTTTTTTTACAGTCAATGCTAAGAATGTCTGCCTCTACTGACATTGCAAAGAAAATAAGTACAGGATCCTAGTGTCAGTTTAAAAATCCTAAGTAACACTTCTCATGTGTGACCTGAGAATTAGCTAAAAATGTTTATTTACAACAACTCAAGTTAGATACCACAACCAAAAGTGACTTTCTGTTTCTGCTATGGTTTTTTACTCTAACCTGAATTGGCTTGTGTTCTTACAGATATTTTCAATCTTTTACTGCAGCAGGCAGTGGTCCCTTCATGTTTTAAAATGGCCATTATATTGCCAGTGCCAAAAAAGTCTACAATTATGGTTCTCAATAACTACTGTCCAGTTGCACTTACATCCATCATTATGAAATGTTTTGAGAGGCTGATAAAGGATATTATTATATCCAGCCTCCCTCTAGCATTTGACTTGCTTCAGTTTGCTTACCATCCAAATTGCTCTACAGAGGATGCTATTTCTTCTGTTCTCCATCTAAGCTTGGCACACTTAGAGGAAAGAAACACTCCTGTGCAAATACTGTTTGTTGACTTCAGTTCGACATTTAATACAATCATTCCTCAGCATCTAGTAGGCTTCAACATTCCTTTGTGCAACTGGATTCTTGATTTTCTTATTGATAGGCCCTAGTATGTGTGAGTTGTGACTAATATTTCTAACATCATTTTCTTGACCAAAAGTTCTCCTCAGAGCTGCATCCTAAGTCTGCTGCTGTTCACCTTGTTGACCCATGACTCTTGTGCCAGGTTTGCCACTGACCATATTATGAAGTATGCAGATGATACAACAGTAGTGGGCCTTATTCAAGATGACAATGAAGGTGCTTACTGCAAGTTAGTAGAGGGTTTGGTGAACTGGTGTTACAAAAACAGCCTCATTTTAAACATAGGAAAAACTAACAATATCATTGTCAATTTCAAAAAAGACAGGCAAAACCACACACCTCTGTGTATTATTGATTCTCCTGTGGAGGTGGTTAGCAGCATCAAGTTTCAGGGTGTGCAGCTAAAGAGTAGACTACCTTGGTCGCTCAATAGGGAGACACTGATGAAGCAGGCGCAGCAGCACCTGCATTTCCTGTTTTGCATGAGAAAAGCACATCTTCCTTCCCCTGTCCTTACCACTTTCTACAGAGAGATGACTGAGAGCATCCTGTCATATTGCATTACTGTCTGGTTTGGAAGCATTACTGTTTCAGACAGGAAGGTGGCGTAGAGAGTGGAAAGGATGGCAGAAAGGATTATAGGCAGTTCACTCCCTTCTATCCAGGACATAGCATATAAGCAATGCTTGAGCAAGGTCCGCAGGATTGTCTGGGACACTACACATCCTCTTCATGACCTGTTTTCCTTCTTTCCTTCTAGGAGGAGGCTTCATGATATCCGAAGCAGAACATCCATATTCAGCCACAGTTATGTTCCAAATAGCATCAAGCTTATGAACTCTCAAGTTTCCTCTTTCCGCTATGTATTCAAAATGGACAGTGATTAAAATTTATATATATAATAGTTTTGAAGATACGAGTCTCGGGTATATTCATATTCAAAAAACTAAAACACAGATCACCGAGACTAAAAAAATTATTTAAAAACTTAGCTTTTGTCAGCGTCTGCTGACATCGTCAGAGTTCTAGCCAGGATTGAGAATAATGCTTTTATAGTCTCTGTAATGCCAATCGTTTGGCTAACGAGCGTGTTACCGGTCTATTCGGCTTCTGCCCTCCAGTGGTTAAGAGCAACCAGCTGAAATGACAGCATCGCATATGGAGACCTCAGAAAAACGGTGAGATGACTGTGTGTGGCAGAACACACTGCCCACATGGGCAGGGCACGAGGAGAGGAGCAGAGCACCAAAATTCAAACAGCTGCCAACGAGCGCGACGGAAACAACAGAGCAATTAACCACTGGAGGGCAGGAGCCGAATAGATCGGTAACACGCTCGTTAGCCAAACGATTGGCGTTACAGAGAATATAAAAGCATTATTCTCAATCCTGGCTAGAACTCTGTCAATGTCAGCAGACGCTGATGAAAGCTAAGTTTTAAAATATTTTTTTTAGTCTCGGTGATCTGTGTTTTAGTTTTTTGAATATATATGTATGTATGTATGTATGTATGCCTGTAATTGGCCACGTCACTCCTGATTCAGTTGTACTGGCCGACATCTGCTTCACTCTCTCCATTCTGCCTCCCCCTGCCCGCCTTTCCAGCTGAGCCTGCTTGTTACGTAACCCCCAACTGTCCGGCGTTGCCACATAATCCCTCCCCTCACTGTCCTGGTTCATCCTGCTGTCAGCGTGCTGTGTGATTGTTTTGACTGGCGATCTCTCAGCTGTGTTTGTTGTGTTGATCCCACTAGTAT
The DNA here is from genome assembly GCA_023970755.1 of Azemiops feae. Lineage (NCBI taxonomy): Eukaryota > Metazoa > Chordata > Lepidosauria > Squamata > Viperidae > Azemiops > Azemiops feae. The sequence continues at coordinate 77,320 of JALGBA010001814.1, forward strand.
GCTGCCTCCTCCTCAACCTTGTGGTCGGTCCAGTCCATTGATTCATATCCCTAATTGCCGTGTCTAGTACTGAAATAATATTGTATTAGATCCCCAGATGAGCCTTTCTGGAAAAAATGTTCCAACAAGGAAGCCACAAACAACTCTAATCACTGCTCCTTTACTATAGCTGAAAAAGATCAGGCACCATATCAGGAAGTCTCTGGCTAGACTGGTGATGAAAATGGCCACCTTGGTAATAGTATACCTTAAAGGATCTTAGAATTCCAGATGGATAGTTGAAGATAACTCAGAGACATAAAATGACTGAGAATATGATAGTCTTTTCAAACAGTTGAAAGACTGTCATAGAGAAGATGCCCAGAAATTGTTCTCCATCCTTCCAGAATGCAGGACATGGAATAATGGGTCCACATTACTGAAAGTTAGATTCCAATTGAATGGTAACAAGAAAGTGCTAATAATAAAAACAGTTTGATAACAGAATCAATTGTAAAGGGAGGTAGTGAGATTGTTTGAAAGGATTAAGTACAGGCAGGCATCTGTCTGTTGGAAAGGTTATAGATTGAATTATTGCACTGAGCAGAAAATTAGACCCAGTGGCCTAAATGGTCTCTTACAACTCTGATTCTAACCAATTAGGTACAACATGATGCTGATATTTGATACCATGTTTTTTCAAAATGCTAACAAGGTTAAAATATGATTCCTCAATCTAATTTGAAATTCAGGATATGCCAGAATAGCATGACTATCCTTATTCTGCTGGATCTCTTAATACCCTATGATAATGTTGACCACAGCATCCTTTTAGACTATCTGTGAGTGTTGGACACTGGAGGCACTGCCTTGTTAAGATATGTATGTATGTATGTATGTATGTATGTATGTATGTATGTATGTATATATGTATGTATGTATGTATGTATTGTATGTATGTATATTAAATTGTTTGCCCCCATTGAGATTGTCTTCCCTCCTGAGTAGGTCAATCCAGTTCTAGGTTCAAGAGGCATAGAGTATGAGGTGTCCCAACATTTAGTGCTTTCCACCACTTTAATACTCCCAAGATACAACCATTAATTCATTGATTTGGGGTAAGGAAATATCAGTCCATTAACCCAATACTGAACGATTTCATGTGTTAAAATGACTTAGAGATTAGGTCACTTTCTTAAGATTTTTTTGTAAACTTTCAAAATAAAAATCTGAAAGTCTTCAAAAATGAGTCAAACCAAATTTAAGATGAGCACAATGAGAAACAAAATCTGGGTATGAGAGATTTGCCCATCCCAAGACATTACTTAACTTGCTGCTTTTCTAAGTCTTGTCATCAATACACAAGCTTCTTTCCCCTGGAATTTACAATCTAAAATCAGAAGAGGGCAGGGTGGAAGAAAGACAACTTGACAATAGTAGTAAAGACGAACATGAGCAAATATAGTTACATGTATTTAAATTGGATTATAGTTGGGAAGAGGATTATGGAGTTAAGCTAACATATACAGTTGTGCAGTATTATTCAAGAAAATCAGTGAAATGTAAACACAAAGCACATCTTCTATAATACTTGGCATGCTACTTTTTTAATATACATTGAACCTGAAAAATGCAAATCTGCAGAATTAGAAATAGGACCCTATTTATGTGCCTTGAATACCGTAGTATAAAAAACCTTTTGCTTTTCTCTTCCATCTCCCCATGAGCATGCATTATGTCTCATAAGCTTTAACCAACAAATCAAATACATAATTATTTTGTTTATTTTATTATGTTTACACTGAGAATAGAAAAGGTTTAACAGATTTGTTTTGGGAGTAGCTTCAAGGATTGTTTATTTCCATGTGGGTCAGAACCAAAAAAAGGCACATACAAACTATGAAGGGCATGAGTTGTACCTTTCCCTTGCTTGCCAACCCTCACATAAACAAGGGCATAAGATGAAAAACCTGCTCCTCTGTATGTCTACTGACTATACATAGCTTATTCACCAGTTAGATTTTATGAAATTTTACCCTCTTTTCTAAAAAATTAACAATAAATTCACCATACAAATAACACCTCCAACATCCATTTATTCCTGACCATTACAAAACCATCTATGAAAGTGAATTTCTGTATAATGTTTTGATAAATCGATCATATTAAAAATCATACAATTTAACTTTTTTTTAAAAAGCTTAACATTAAGAGTCAGATAGCTCTGATTGCATTTGCCCTTTATAACTATATTTGAAACAATATATAAAACATAATTTCACTCCGTCTATCCCCACTTCTGATCATTGATTTATTACAGATAAACAAAATATAATTAGAAAAAATGTATTTATAATCTCTTACTCAGGTTGCATGAATCAGAATTATACAAAAGTTGGTTTCTTAGAAATCTCTCTACTCTTTTCATAACTCCAATTCATGCTAATAAACTGGAGGTACAGAATCAATATCAAGTGCAGACAACCAGGCCCACGTGTGAAAAGTTCAATTAGCTGTTTTATTGCTCAATCCTATACACATAATCTTCTCAGAATGATGGTTTGCACCTAGATGAGATTAGATAAGGTTCAATGGCAAGCAAGGGAGCAGTGGACTTCGGCCTCTTGAGCCCATGTAAGGATTCCAGACTATTTCCCTATTTGACTCCTCCCCCTGGCTCTGCCAATCTGTTTTTTATACAAAAGGGAATAGCAGCTCTAATTGCAGATAAGAGGCAACCAACATTTATCAAGTTGCTTTTGTCCTTCATTGCCTGTGGAAAGAGCATGCTTCCACCAGCAGAATAAAATAAATCCTGTATTGATAATATGGACATTAAATGAGCATGTTCAAAAGAAAGCCCTTAGAAGGAAAAGGAAAAAAAGAAGTCAAACCAAGCATGGGAGAATCAGCATAAACCACTTGAAAGAAAGCTTATCTATTTAATTTCTCTCAGGGTTTTGTCAGCAGCAAGTTTTTCTTTGCATTCTGAAAAACGTGGTATCCTAGGTAAGAATGGATAATGTATTCTAAAAATTCTATGTCTAAGATGCATTTAAGTTACTAAACCCTCTGTTTGATTGTATAAAATCTGATCAAACATTATGGCACTTTTCTAATTTCTAATGAGGCAAACTAAATATTGTTATCCATTCAGTTCCATGCCAGCAACCGTTTTCAAATTCTGGCCATATTATCCTTACACTGGAAATTGTTTAGGGGCTGATAATAGTTGTGGACCTTTTAAAATAAACTTTTAAGAGTTAAACAAGTCTCCTCCAGATAAATTTGGGATTCAAATGAAAAGCAATCTAAAACATTAAGTCCACCTCTCATCTGCAATTGAAATGTTATGCATTTGCATAAAATGTGCAAAATTGGAGATAATTGAAATATAGTAGCTCTAAATGCATTGGCTCAGTTTGCAAAATAAATAAAGTGTCCACTAAAAGAGTACAAAAGTCAGATTCCATCATACCCCCTTTTATCCCTCATATCTGTGTCACTGACACATTTCATTTTTTGTTTGTAGTGGTTATGATAATGTTTAGTGGTCCCAGGAATTCTCAATCAAAGTGATCTACAGTATGCATATTTTATTAAAAAAAAATCTGTTTTATTTTCCATAGTTGCATTATGAAATATCACTAAAGAAAGAAAAATAATGTAGTTCAGAAAATAAATGGTCCATTGCCTTCATATTTATATTATTCAATATCCTCAGTTATCTGACAACATAGTCTAATTAACCAGAGTGAAAAATAAGTGGGACTTCTTGAGGTCTTCCCTCAGAGTTTCCATATCCTTAGTATCACATATTAAATGCTGAGTGAAAAGTTCACAGAAGGGAAATAATTTTGAATTTAAAATCTGTTTCTCATCTCCTGTACTATAAGAGGATTGAGGTTTCTCCTTTGAAAAACCTCATTTTAAACTTTAAAGAGTATTTGGATCTTACTGGATGCTATTCCAAGCATACCAACAATGGCCTGAGCTCAAAACAACCCTTCAATCAGGTGTTTCAGATTTGAAGAATTTTTGCTCAGGATTCTTTTGGAGTGGTTAGAATTTCATTGGAACTCTTCCAATCAAAAAAGGTGCTTTAAATTCAGAATTTAGTATTTGGAATAGAAATTGTGCAGTTGAAATGTTTTGCACACCTTTAAAAAGGGAGTGTTTGCTCTTTGCACATTCTCTATCCCCCTTTGGGGGAGGGAGAGTCTGTCATGTCCTTCCATATCCCTCCATATACCTATAACCAAAGATGCAAACATGTAAAAACACTTGTTTAGTTGCCAAAATACTTGTAACAAAACTAAACCAAATAAATAGATGAAAGAAATCCACTGTTAATTATCTCATCTCTGATATATCTGGAAATGGCCTCAACTTCCAAATTCCACTGCCCATGACTGGGTATGGAAACTTTTGAAAATCTGCTCAATCCTGTAACTGGATTATTAGGTTCTACTTCTGCATTGTTGATATCCTGGGGCATGAATTTGTGGTTTGCTAGTGTTGTATAGAAATCAGTTGATAAAGAGTATATGGGATCCCACATAGCTAACTTTATTTAATACCTCATAGAGATTTCTGGGGAAAGACAAAAATATCACCAGTTAAGAAGAGTTGAGAAAATATGGGCTACCTAAAAAGTACTTATATATTCTCTTCAAATGTTTTAATATGGAATCTTGGTTTGCAATGGTGGAAGTTGCAGTGACCCTTCAGCTAATACTCATAAAGAAGACACAAAGCCAGGAAATACATTTACAATTCCTCGCACGGATTCAAAGCAGTCCATAAAAATTATGTGGACATTATTTTCTAAATTCTCCTTCTCTGCCAAGTATATACATTTTGCCTCAACATGTGGCAGGACCTAGCCAATCCTGATGGGTCTTGTTAGTAATTTGGAAGGGCATCAGGAAATCCCAGGGTTTAGGCTCACTTGGCATGCTGAAGAATATATCCTGGATGAAGGAAGTGACAAATGTCACATCTATGCTATTGCAAGGAAGATCTGTAGCTCGTCTGAATTTGCCAAGAATCAAGCTTGTGTCACAAGACACAGAGAAACTCCTGTCCCCTTTGTAACATTTTATATACATGCATGCATGCACACACACATACAAGCACGCACACATATATTCAAAATATTTAATTTGGAATACATGGGAGTTAGAGGAGAATTACTATAGGATAAGCGATCAGGTAAACAAGTCCTCACATCACTGCCTGTTGCTGCTGCGACTGTCAAAATAAGGTCTTTCTTTACCTGGAGTACAGAAATAGCCGGACAGAAAAAGGTTTTAGGTATAGCCCTCCCTTAAATCTTCCACTTAGGAGCTTTCTCTTTTGCTGGTTGTCAGACTTCCCAAATGCTGTTTCCTTAATGATGGGAACATAGAGGAATGAAGATGGCAACCTTCACCTAGGTTTCCTGATTCTGTATAGTGTGCAATTACCTCAAATTGCTCTCTCTGTGTGTGTGTTCCTTTTGCATGCTGCAAACTGAGGTGTTTGAATAGCTGCCCATTTCTTGCCACCAAAGCATATCTTTTGAAGTTGATTGGTGTCCCCCAGTAACAGCAGTGCTGCCTGGCACTGAAAATGACAAGATAACTGGAGTGTAATTTTACTATGAGAGATGGAGAGAGGAAATGGAGATATCTACATGTATCATATGAATAATGTTTTAACTCTCTCTCTCCCCACCCCCCAAATATTACTGCAAAGCTTTCTTTGCAATTTGTAGGTGATGGAAGTAAGTAAGGACAAGAGATAGACATGTAACTCATAAGTAAAAGTGGTAATAATCAGATGTAATTGGAGGACAGGAGAGAGGCCTTCTTCTTTCCAGGTTTGTGAAAACTCCCTCTTTGTGATGCCAGGTGGGAAAAGGCTCCTTTTTCCCCCACCCTGCCAAGAAAACAAAGCTATGGCAATTGAGACAAATGCTAGCATGCTGTGCTGGGGGAGATCAGAGCTTCTGAAGGGGACAGTGCCATTTGGAGTCAAGGGCACCTCCCGCAGTTGTATACAATGGCACCTCGCTCTCCCTGAGTGAAGGAACATTTGTAAAAAATAGGCAAGTTAAAACAAAACACAAAAAGCAAAAAGTCCTCCTCCCCATAGGAAGAAATGGAAAGTGATATTTTTCAGTAGGAAAATAACACAAAGCATTCTTTGGGCAATTGTCATGCTCAATGGTGCAGGTCACTTACAAGAGACAAATCTGCAGATAGCTCTGAGCCCTGTTATTAACACCATTTGGAGAAGGATGTCAGTCTGAAAAGTCGTTCTGTGAACAGAAGGGGCAAGAAAGCTGTTCACCATCCAAAGCTTTGGGCAGTACATAGGCTAGTAGCATTCCAGTACAATGTGAGTGTAAGCAAACCAAAAGGAGGAGGAGGAGGAGGAGGAGGAGGAGGAGGAGGAAGGAGGAGGAGGGAGGAGGAGGAGGAGGAGGAGGAGGAGGTCACTTTCTTTCAGACCTAGGAAGGAGGCAATAGCAAATTGTTTCCAAAATCTTACCAAAAAAACCTTCAGGGTTCAACCCAGACTAACTGAAAGAAACAATAAATACGGACTGAACACAAACAATATGACAAGGTAGCCACAATGGTGCATTGGAATAGCTGCAAGAAATAACATTTGTCTGCAACTGGCTGGACTACAAAATCAACACAGTAAAAGAAAACAAAGACACTAATGTGCTCTGGGAGAAGCATCTGCCACACAATTGTTGATAAGAAAGAAAAAAATCTGGATAGTGGACATTGTAATACTTGGAGACCTAGAAGAGAAGAGAAAGAACTGGAGAAAATCACACAAAAATCTAAAGACCTGCAAATAGAAATAGAACGACTATGGCTAAAGAAAGCAAATATAGTACCAGCAGCAATAGGCACCTTGAATGAAATCCCAAAACAACTGGAGTATTACTTGAACACCAATGGTTTTACAGGAGCAACAAAATCACCATCTTTCATTTTTAAAAGGCAGCTTTACTTGGAACTGCTTACATCCTGCAATGATACCTTTAACACCATCAAACACCACCTGCCTATCCCAGATCCCTGGGAAGGACTTGATAGGTGGACAAAAATGTCAAATCCAGTCTAAACATCTGGCTGACTAAGCAACCAACCATTACAATAACAATTTGCACTGGCACACAATATAAGAGTACAACCCTATCCAGCTCCCCAGAATTTTCACCACTCTAATCATGGGCCACAAGACTTCTTTCTTATGGAAAATTTCTACATTGGTATGTAGAATGACTTCACGCATGTATCATAAATAGAGAAGTTCAGAGGTGGAGCTTTGAGACATGGTGGGACTGACCATGTATTCTTTGACTATGGATAGATGGGGAGCTAAGTGAATCTTCTCAACATATGCATTTTACCCTGACTCATTGGCAACTATTGGCATGTCTTAGGAAACACATTCCATGGTTGTTTGAACTGAAGTGTCCACATTCAATGAAACATTTTCTATAATTTCCTTCTTTTTTTATATACCAACATATAGTTGATGGCATTGGATGTTGTTTGATCCGTGTAGCTTGGTATTATCTAGGATGATTGGCAATGGTTTTCCAGAGTTTCAGACAGGATTCTTCCACAGATCTGCCTATTGGATTAAGTGAAAATCTCATATGTTATGACCTTCTCTGTCAAAAAGTAATCAATCTCATGTATTTGGAAACAATACAGGCCCAAATGGGAGGCAAATATTTCCTGACCCACTAATCGCTTGCATCAGGGTGGAATCAGGGCAACTGAATGGAGATCAAACATTTACTGGCTGGATGCCCTTCCTGACATCTATATGGAGTTTGCAGCAGATTATTGCTCATTATGCCCACAGAGAAATATCTGCCACTTCCTAGGATTGAACTCACAGCCTCCTGATTGTGAGATGAGAACTCCACTTCTAGGCCACTGCACGGCTCTCCTAACAACTAGTACATAATGCTACATAATGCTATATATGATTTCCATCAAGATTAATAGCCACAGAGAGTTTGATTCTCCATTAAATTGTCTGATCCATTACTGAAACCTTTTAAACTGAGGGTCATCATTACTTTTGATACCTGAGGATCTATAGGTTGGATAAAAAAAGTATTATATCAGGATCCCCTGCATTTAATTAAGATGGATATGCTTGAATTCTGGTATTATGAAAGAGAGAGAAAAATGGATATTGAACCACATTCTTTACACTAGGCATGATTTTATATGTTGTGATCAAATCTCTCTTTACTTGTTGCATCTAAGCTCAAAGTCCAAACTGTGTATCTTACTTTTTAGTGATAGTGCTGTAGCCTTGTAATTATTTTAGTTGTCATTTTTGTACCTTTATTCAGCTCTACGATATACTTTTTGTGCTAGAACTGCACAAAGTATTCTGAGTGCCATAGACTTCTATATTGACATTATTATATTGGCCATTTTACTTTCCTAATAATAACTAATATAGAATTTGCCTTTTTGACAGCAGCTGAACATGGAATGGCATTTTCGGTGTACTATCTACCATGACCCTCACAACCAGTCATGATTAGGCACTGACAACTGAAAGCCCCCCATTAAAGTATATGGGAAGCTTTTTGCACCAACATGAATCATATTTTTCTCTGTGTAGTGTATAATACTGTACCTGAGTTTGAATGAGAAATGAAAGGAGTCCTGAGCCATATGATCTTAGCTCCAATTAAAATGAACAATGAAATGGTGACTTAATTTTATCCTATATGTAATTTTATCTTTCTGTCTTTGTCATTTTTGCCATTTCTGCTTTTATTTCTTTTATTATCCTATGCGTTTACATTACATGGAAAGACTGTTTTTTTTAATTGTTAGATTAATTAACTAAAGCATTAAATGATTGGAGAAGCTGAGGGAGAGAAAGACTCCAATTTATTTTCTTGAGAATACTTTGACTCCAGTATGTAACTACAATAGGAAATGAAAATTCTGTCTTTGAACTGAACACATCCTATAACTAATATATACCTCCTTCTACTAAGAGGAATAAAAAAAAAAATCCCAGGCTTACTGGCTTAAGCCAACCATCAGTCTACTGGCCTCCTTGACCTTAATTCCTATTTTTAAGGCAAAAATGGACAATACACTTTAGCAACTAAGCTCTACACTGTGACCTAGATATTGTGGAAGTCTTCAAAAGAGACTGGATGGTTACCAGCATTCAAAGATGCTGTTCAACTCTATGGTTTTATCAGTATTTAAAAATGGTAATGATTTGCTTTCCTCTTGGCAGCAAAAATGCTTGACTGATACTTCTGGATACTTATAGACTAATTACAGACTAATTATAGATACATCACATCCGCAAAATAATAAAACCTATGGATCATACCAGAAGCAAAGCTAAATAAAATCTGCCCAGGACTCGCACTAAAGAAGTCCCATTTTACATGTGATATTACACGTTTCCTCTTGCAGAAGCATATTAGAACCTGTCTTTCTCTAAATCAGAGGACCACCAATTAAGTTGCAGCTATGGAAAAAAGTTGTGGGTTTTCCTTACTGCTGCGGAAACCTATAACATCCTCAGTGGCTGCAACTCATGTCTTTATTTGGACTGTTTTTCTTAAAATCTTTATTACCTCTAGAATTTTCAAGTGAAAAAACAAGGAATTTCCACAAATTTGAAATTTGGAAAAGGGCCCAAAACTAAAGTAAACATCTTCATTTGGATTTCCTTAATTTCCTTCATGGTCTTCCCTTATCAAATAGGGATCGAAACATCTGGTTCTACAGTCAGACATCTCAGAGAATCAGCCATAGAAACTGTCTTAAGAGATCCACCTGGTCTAAACTTGTGAGTGACATGTGCAAAATTAATCATTTTGAAGCTTTTTGTGGAACACCGAACTTCAAGAGGAGAACCCAAGGCATTTTCTTTCATCAACTTGCTTCTCATTTAATCAAAGCATTTTAAAAAGTCTAACCCATTTCATTATCCTCTGCTCTGCTATAAATTGCAGTGTGGTATAGGCTATATTCAGCTCAACATGTCTGAATTTATTGAAGAGGTATTTTGTTTAACTAGATCAACAATTTCTATTTGGTTGCTCATTTTTACATTTTTAAAATTTCTATTTATATTAAGCCAATAGTTGCATTAAACATAAGTAGCTGTCCCTTCACTTCCCTTTACTGCACCACTGGACCACCATGTGGTCTGCAACACATCCCAAGGTACTGTGCAGCCAAGCTGCATCTATTTTGGGCTGATCTAACTCACCAAAACTGGAAAGAGAAGGAGAAGGAAAAGAAATGTTGATTGATGGAATGGTTCGACTGCTAGATTGCAAAGTTCTGTTCTTAAAGACAAAAGTGGGACAGCATGGAGGTCTCCTGTGCTAGAGGTAGAAAGAAGAAAATTAATCTGTTTCCTTGAGTGTGATCAAGACCAGAGTTTTACAGCAAACATCATAAAGCAAATACAGGTAATCCCCAAGTTACGAGTGTTCCTTTAGTGAACATTCAAAGTTATGCGATAAGCATCTCCTAGTTTATGAAAAAATCCTGAAATTATTAATGTTGTCATACCACGGCAGTCATTCATCCTTACAAATGATCACAGTGGCACTGCAAAATTAACTCTGGCTATTCCCTCCCTTCCTCCCCGTCGGGTCTCCCTAGGCACTAGGCCTGTGGATACTCACCTCATGAAGATTGAGAGATCCTTCACTTTCTTGGCTGCTCCAGGCCTTCAGTGCATTCGCAAAGAATGGAGGCCTAAAGTAACGCAAGATCACATGAGATCAGTGGCACAAGATTTTACGCTACTGATCTCACATGATCTCATTGTAGTTTAGGCCTCTGTTCTCTGCAACAGAGAATGGAACAAAAGCCAGAGGACACTTCTACAGGTCTCTGGAGGCCCAATCCGGGTGTTGGAGGCCATTTCTGGGCTGCTGCCACCCAGAAAGGAGCCCGGGGGATGCTTCTTCAGGCCTCCAGAGGCCCAATCTGAGTGTCGGAGGCATTTTCCAGGCCGCTGCTGCCTGGAAAGGAGGCCAGAAGACACTTCCGCAGTCTCTGGAGGCCTAGTCTGGGCACCGGAGGCCTTTTCTAGGCTGCTTCCACCTGGAAAGGAGGCCAAGGGACGCTTCCATGGGCCTCCAGAGGTCCGTTCTGGGCCTCAGAGTCTTCCTCCAGGCCTTCGAGGCTCAGAATGAAGGCTGTGGGCAGTGACCATGAGCTTCCGGAGGTCCATTCTGGGATGGAGCAGAGAAAGAAACAGAGAGGCTGGAGAAGAGACAGATCTTCAAAAGATAAATGACCCGGCATGGCAGGACTGAGTAGGGGAGCAATTATGGGGACCCCAGGGGAGGGAGAATAAGATATCTCAATAAGGGGGGCTTGGGTGGTCTGAAGCAGGAGGTCTGTTCCATCACTAAGCCCCCCTGGCCTTCCCCACCCTGAGATACCTCATGTTCACTTAACAAGCCGCTCATTCGCCCACACATTAAATTAGCGAATTTGTGGGCGAAAGCTGAGAGTGAATCATGTTCAAGGTACGAGATTCACTCCTACAAATCCTCGAGTTATGAATGGAATGGGCAGGCTCCATTACATTCATAACATGAGGAGTACCTGTAATATTCCTTGTTTTGTATTATGCAAAAACAGAGAAGGAGTTTGCAACAAACCCAAGGTATCTGGGGTGGGAAACTTACATGGCCTGAAAGAATATACACCCACTCCTCATTTGGTCCATTCCAATGAACAAGTTGTTAAGAGAAACAAGTGAACATAGTACAGGGAAACGCTGTGAAGAACACTGGGATGCTGATAACTCACTCAAAGTTTTGTAGTACAAGTATGCAAGGGATAGTTTCATTCTGGTATCCATTGTCAGGCACATGAAATTTGGTCAGAAATATGCACATTGGTTGGAAAATGAGTTTTTTTAAGTTTCCATGTATTGCCATCATATTTGCAAATGGCTGCTAACTGAGGTAGTCATTAAATAAAGAGTAGCTACTTTGTGGCTTCATCTGTTCTCCATGTTTGCATCTTAATTGTTGTAAAGATCACACAGAGAAATCTACTTCATGATAAACTAAAGCTTTAAAAGGACCAGTTCACAGAAAAAGAATGGGCACCAAAATGGCAAATGAATAATTGTACAGTTATATGCAGATTTATGGGCTTTCTGCTAGTAACATCTTTGCAAGATGTTTGCAAGTAGAGACTGCAGTATAATGAAAAAAACTTGCAAAAATGCCTACTTTGTAGGGCTAGAGTAAAGGCAAATTCACTGACAGGGATTGACAGCAGGTTCCTGTCTGAGCCTAAAGCACAGCCTGTTTTACCTATTTTCCTCATCTTTCATGGACTTCATGAAATAAGAAACTTGGATGGTTTTTCTCTAAATGCTTTTCAGATGTTCTGAAGTATAATTCCCAGAATTCTCAACAAGAATGGAAATTCCCATATTAGCTAGGAATTAATAAACACTGGAGTTGTAATCCAGCATTACTCCCATGGAAGGCTGATACCTCTTAAAAAACTTTGATGGATTACCTTTGGGATCAGTGCACTTTAATATACTATTTCCAATGAGACATGGACAAGGATTGGGAAATTGAAGTCTATTGTGACATTGCTGGATTTTCATTTAGCTCCTGTGCTTTGCAGGACTATTAGTCTGGGGTATTTATAAGTGGTTGTGTTTCTGTTGCTGGTAATCATTATTTGAAAGTACTACTGCCTCAAACATAGAGGTTTCTTGAGTATTATGGCTCACATCTATAGATAAATCTGAGATTTATTAATCAGTTTAATCCATTTGTAAATTCATCTAAGCTGGCACGTATCATAACTTCTTGGAGGAGTAGTTGTATGTAAAATAAAGGAAAAGAAAGGAATGAAGGGAATTTACATCAAGTATTGTGTCCATCCCAGTATGACAAATTACAGCATAATCCTAATTTACCAAATGGGATTCAATCACATTCATTTTGCCAATTCAAACAGCCATAAAATGGATAAAAATGAAAATAAATATATTTTCTTTCCTTCCAACCACCTGCCCAACGTGCCTTGAGAGACCTTGATTTTTAGCTGTCATTTCTCTAAGTGTGATTGAATGATAGCTTTTAGAAACCTCCATATTTTTATACCATTAATTCAGACAAGCATTGTTAAATACGTATTTAAATCCCAATGGCTTGCATATTTCAGAACTGCCAGCAAGCAAATCAACAGCCTAGGCACAATGGCAAACAAATTATGGGGAAATATACTATGAAGATGGCCTTTGAACCCATCACTTCTTAGGTAAGGGTAAATGTTCATTAATGTGGTTTCTATTGTTTGGAGACCAAATTTTTGTTTTCACACATTTCATTGTATGCATTTTCTTGAAAACATGATGTTTATGAGATGCAGTTTAAGGGACAATAATGATGAATGAAAACAAAGGATGTCCCTCCCCATTTGCATCCTCAATATATTTATTGGCCCCTCCTCAGCTGCTGATGGATTAGCACAACAAGGACAATAAGAGCTAAACAACCTTCCTTAAAGCATCTAATTTCCAACCAACTGTGCATTTCCAGGAGGGAAACAATAATACTCAAAACACAAATATTTTAACTGTTTGCAGAAGAAGTGGAAAGGATCCTGTGAATTTCATAGCCATTTAATTTTGTGGGAAACAACTGCTTTGTATATCAGAGCCAGAACACAGTTATGGTCAGCCTTGAAATCCTGCCCTCTGGCTTTTTAAAGTCTACTACTGAAAACCTTTGCAAAAATGCAAAGTGAAATGAACTTCTCATTTAATCAGACAAAGGCAGAAGACCAGCTCCTCAGGGCTAAATCCAAACTGAAATCCTTCCCTGCACTTTTTCAAATCCCTCCTAGAAGACCTTCCAAATCTTTGGATGAAATTTGAGGAGAGACAGGGACTGCAAAGAGAAGGGAAATTTGATCTAATAGAGATCTTGATTGCATTGGCAAAAGGACATTAAGAAATCCAGCCCTGCCCCAAAATCTCCATATTTCCCGCCAATTATTGTAATAATTGTATTGAGAATAACTTTAGAGACAGGAGAAAAAGCTGCAGCCTAGACCATGGTCTGATAAACAAACTCTTAATCCAAAGAAGGAATGGGGGGGTGTAAAGTATCTCAAGATGGACCTTCCCTAGTTTTCTGATAAGTAAAGGCAGGGGAAGGGAAAACAGGGAAGTGCTTTGAGACTTGCAAGATTCTGTTACTGTAAATTACAATAAAAGTACAGTTCTTAGTACTCATGGCTTTGATTTCCTGTCTGAACTACCCCAAAGAGCTGACACTTCTAGAAGACAATATTCTTTTCCTTTCTCTTTGCCTGAATATCATTTTGAGGGTGTAAATCAGTGTAAATCATCACTAGAATAGGCTCCTGAATTAATTTTGTAGTCCTTGAAGTTAGTTAGGGTGGCCTAGCAAGTCACAAGTTAGACTGGTAAATGAAGACATGTAAATTATTAGATTCAGTTTCAGGAATTTCCAGAAAATATTGATTTTTAGTTATCATGGACAGTGACAGGAAAATATTATCTTCTCTGAGCCTGCCAGAAATCTTCACTCACATATGCAAGGACAAGCAGCATTTGTGTAGGAGGTATGTGGTCAAAATAGATACAACAATGGTGGTCAAAGAGTGTAACTGAATTCCTTTTGAAAGTGTGTAACCACTGCCCACTTGTACAAAACTGAGATACTGTAACTATCTTCTAGTCCAAGGGTGTCAAACTTGCAACGTCACGTGACATGTCGTGACGTATCGTGACTTTTTTGCCATTGCCGGCAATGGGGTGGGGGCGGTTTTGCTATGATGCATCCAGCCCGCGGGCTGGCAGTTTTACACCCCTGTTCTACTCTCTTTTGACCCAGGGACACTACTGAAAGGAACAAATGTAGGTCCTGATTGTAACATTATTATATATCTGAATTCTGCATTAATTCCCAACTAATTGTTCTCTGGTTGAAAAGCAGGGTTATGGGTTCACATGAAACATCCATTGCATTTAATTCTATACTAACAAATAAGGCTGGGGCTTAGGGTCCATAGGAAAGAAAGTTGGTGCCATAAACTGTGGTGAAAGAGGGTCCAAACTAGAATTTTAACAGTTTTCAGGAGCAATGTAGTATTTATCTCTGGCTTGGTTTTTGGGAGCAAAGGTTAAACCAGTAGGGGCTTTTGATTTCAGAACATGTTGTCTCTGTAGCTATTTAATTGGATTTTAATTGCATTTTAACAAGATATTTTACAGTTGCTTTTAAGCTATAGTTACCTGCTCTGAGTTTGCTAGAATTCATTCATAGAGAATTCATGTGAAATATAGATGAATATATCTCATTTGCAAAGCAGTAGGCAAATATTTGTATAATCTAGAGGATAAGAAGAAAAGAAAAATCAAACTTGAAGATTATGCCTTGAAAGAAAGACCTTTGCTAAATTCAGATTTGCGAGCCAATGAATATTCTCTGTGATAGATTAACTTCTCAGAGAAGTTTCTCTAGAATCTATGCAAGGAAGTTGATCTCCGTTTAATTTTCTTCTAGGAGATGTTATCCATTAATTAGCTGTGGACTTAAAATAAGCTCTCCCTGCCCACCTATCCTCCCATTATACCTTTTGTATTTTTGAGTCAAAAGGAATTGGTCCTTGCATGCCCACTCCATATCTGCATTTAACATCATCTCATAAACACAACTGAAAACTCAGCAGGGCTCTGATGAAGATATATTAGCTTATTGCTAATTTAAAGATATGTTGCTTAACCTTAGCAAAATCGGTCACTGGTGGCCAACTACCAGGATCATGAATTGATGATCAAAATACATAAATTATCCATAAATGGGCACAAATGTTTAAAACGTTCTTTAAAAAATAACAAAAATAAAAGCATATAAAACAACTATACCTGACCTGCAAGTACCAAGGATCCTTCTAACACTAAAGAATCTCTTGACTAAATGTTCCTCTTGTCTTTTAAAAAGCAGTTTGTTGTTTCTATCATTTCTCCTTTTTTCTCTCCTGCATCATCAATTTCGTCTCTTATACTGTGTTGTCTTCTAGAAGAGTCTAAGAAGTTTAGGCCTTACGGTTGATTAAAAAATAATTGGTAAATCAAGACAGTGGCTTATTTAGACATTGTGTGGATTAAAATAATTAAGCAATTTCAATGGTTAACAAGAAACAAAATGGAATTTGCACGAATAATTATATTCCCAACATCAAGATGAATTCATTGCAGGACCTGATTTCAAGAAACTGGCAGAGTAACCAGGATAATAATCAAGTACAGGAGTAAGTAATTGATACAAGTTTAATGTTTAATAATGAACTGAGTGCCAAGGGCAATTTGGAAAAAAAGTATACATGATGGGGGAAAGGGGGATATTTTTGTTCTTCTTGAAAATCAAGTCCAATAAAAAAAAAATTGAGGGGCAAATATAGAAACAACTTTTCTGATTTGCTTCTGTGCCATAAAAACATGTATCCACAAAATGTGAAATTAAGAAAGATTGTAGTGTTAATGCAAAAGTAAAGAAGTGGATATATATTATACCTGATTAATAGTATTTGTTATTGAATAATTCTGTTCTTTTCTCTGTTGAAAAATGAAATTTGGTTTTAACCATGAAGACAATCACTGGAATGCCAGTTTTACCCTGTTGCAATAATTCTCCTTCAATTGTGAAAGGCAAAATCTGGGACATTTCTCTGACCCCACCCAAATATTTTTAATGTGTTCAGTGAACAACACACCTTAAAACCTTTCATTCATTTTTTCTACTGAGAATGACTTGTGAATAAAAGGGAGAGGGTAGCTGAGTTTAATAATGTAAATAATGCTATGAAGCAATATATGATTATAATTTAATATGTGCACTTTTACAAATTTTCAGTTCTTTAGTTTAAGAAAAGCATAGAAATTGCACATACAGAATTGCACATGCAGAAACAAAGCTGTAGGCAAAAACAGCCACATTTTAGGAGAAATCAGCTTCAGAATGGTGTCTAAAAAAGTATACATACATTCACACTGATTTTAGCCAACTGATTAAAAAGAAAAAAATCTGAACAAGAAGCCATAACACTGGAAAATCTAAAACTGGATGAAGCTAAAATGATTTAGTTCCATAATATGGGTATTTAGGATCACAGCATAAGATTTTGGATTGTGCCACGAATCCTTAATCCCCCCATCTCTCTGCAGTGCTCATTAATAGATACCCATATACATCCATGAACAGAGTCTATATGGTTTCAGCTTTTTACAAAGCACCAGCTTTCTGCATTGTCCTCAGACATTTACCAATACAAGCCATATTTTAATATGAGATTTCCTGAAGAAGTTCCAAGACAAATAGACAGTGGAGGTATTCAGAGTGGTGATTTGTATGCTCCTCTCTGAATGCTAAATTTATCGACTTTTTCTTGCAATTTCACCCTGGATGTTATTCTAGCAATCCTATGTCACCATTCAGTGACAAGGAGGAAACAAGCGTTTTTGATTTATTTTTGGGTTGAGAGAAAAAGTAAAATGGTGCTTGATAAAAGCAAACACAAATACTGGATGGAGAAGATTTGTATACTTGTTTATGTTCCTAAAAGCAGTGGAGAAAAAGGAGGGTGGGGAGAAGGTGCTTTGAATTTTAATCAGCCTGACTCTCTCTTCCTCCAATAGGAAAACAGGTGGAGCAAGCAATTATTCTGTGGTATAATTGATGCTGTAAAGAAAGATAATGGATATATGTCTTCTTGGTGAAATCTGTATCTGAAATAACTTCTGGGATGTGGTTCCTTAATAGCAAAATGATTTTGTAGCAGCATCCAAAAACAAAATATAAAACAAAGCAAAGCAAAGCAAAAATAAAAATAAAAAAAAGGGAAGCTCACAATTTTAATAAGGGACATGAATCTGGAAATGTGTTTAGTATTGGGTTATATAAACACACCCCTAATGAGATACTATAAAATCCATCACATTAAAGGGCTGATTTCCTACAAGGTATATTAGCTCAAAAATGTTCCTTATATTAGGTGAGTATGCAACTCCATGCAATAAAGCAAGCCTGCCAAGGCAAGACACATGCTTTAGCCCTTAACTGTTCTGTTTTGCACATTTTATAAGGTTCTTTGAATACATGAATAAGATAAGTTATTCCCATCTCTTTCTTAAGCAATCTTTGAAATGGCTGTGACCTGAAATTGGAATTCTTGTAAACACCCAGCCGGAGAAAATGTGTGCCGTTTGGTTTTAAAGAGATGGTACATGTTTAATTATCCTAACTTCTTCTTGGAGAATGCTATTAACATTCCCCATTAGCATCATCTCATTGGTTCTCCCTGCTGCTCCACCTTAGGGGCAGCAATAGGAGCTAATCTCATTGCTCCCAAATGCATAATAATGATCTCTTTTTTTTGTCTTGTCTCAGAGGCAGCTTTCTTCGGATAGTGTAAAGCAAGGAAATGCTCCCTTTTTACAAAATTCTGGATTGGGGGCTCACCCTTTCCCCATGAAATGACAATCTCATACACATACATATAGAAATGACTTTAGATCTTTGCACATAGATATTGGCTTATTGTATGCAAACTGCATCACCTGTGTACGAGATCACAAAGAGAATGTTTTGTTTAGAATCATCTTTCAGGAATAAAAAAAGAACAACCTGGAGATACTGTCCTAATGTAAAATGTCTCTGCCTTTTGCTTGTGGCATTACAAAGAGATGAAGGAAAAGTAGGGGGTATTATTATTATTATTATTATTAATAACAACCAACACAACGCAATAGTGAATCTAAGGCAACTGAATCAAGGAAGGCTGTCCCAATATTTCTCTCCACTGTACATTATTTGTATTCAAGGTTTTTGAAATGACATTGTAATCTGATGATGCACCGCTCTATTATATTGTCTACAAGGACAAATATCCTTACGTTTTCTCTGTAGAACTAACACAATTTTTCCATGTCATAGGTGCATAATATTCTGGCGGTCATAAGGAATGATGCTATTAATCCACTCGGGCAATCTCCAGGTCTGATTATTAGGGAAATAAATTTGCATGCTGCATGGGAGCTAGGTGAATCACCACGAACACAAATTATATTTCCTGACAGCAAGTTAGAGAATGGAGCTGCATCGCAGGGTTTCCCCCCCTTCCTGTCTTGCTCCTCTTCCCTTTTTCCTTTCTCTGAAAGCTATAGAATTTCAATTCATTACATGAGATTGGTTAGAATTCAAGTCTCTTTTTAAGTTGATATTAAGTTGAGTCTGTTATCTCTGGGAAGGCTAGCAGGTTCCCCTGAGCATCCACCTAATCACTACTTTAAAAAAATCGAAACGTATAGTTAGTGTCATGATTTAGGTAGCAGAGCTAGTTTATTTATCAGTGCAGAGAGAGATAATTTCAATTTGAAGCTCTGTAGCCCTCATGAATTTAACTGTCTTGAAAGCTTTTTCTCCCCACCTGTCCAGTCTTTCTTTCTTCCCCCTCTTCCCCCCCCCCCACTGTGCATATTGCAGTAATGGCCATTCTCACGTTTTTTATTTGTCTGTTTGTCTGTAGGATTCCAAGTGCTGTCTCTCCTGAACAGTTTCAAGAGATGCCATCCTTCAGAGTGACAGAGGTGAATAGGCATTTCTCTCTGTGTCTTTCTCTGTCATTTTCAGTAAATATATGGCTCTATGAATGAATGCTGTATACGGTGTAGTATAGTGGATTAGGAAGAGTGGGCAACATTTTTACAACCGTGTGGTATTTAGTTTGGTTTGGTTTTATTATATTATAATCCTAGAAGTAGCAAGTGGCATAGTGATCAAACTATTGATGGGGTAGGATTCAGTTTTGGGTTGACCGGAGATATTATATGGGATTCCTGGGCTGTTTAATGCTTAAAGAACCTATTTTATTTCTTGCTATTTACAAATAATCATATTGACAGACTTTGATATTTTACTACTGAATTTTGACAGGACTAAAATGAGTTTCAGCAGTAGAGGAGTTCTTGTTCTTGGGGGACTTCCAAGCAATTATTTAATGATGATTTGTGAGTTGCATTTAACTATTTCTCCTGGCCTAAAAACTAAGTTATTTTATGACCTTAAATTAGTGTATTATTGCCAAACAATCTCCTATCTCAATCCCTGAAAATCAACTCTAACCAAAGCAGGAAAGAGAACAAAGGTACAATTTTTGCAATGATTGAAAATCTGACAAAATATCTGCATCATTGATAAAGTGTTACATACTTAAGTACAAAATAAAATCTGTATTTTGCTAAAATCTTACTGCCTTCATATTGATCATATTCTGTGTGGGTTTCATCACCAGATAAATGAACTATCAAAAATGTAGTGCGTGATTCAGGAGTTATACTTAAGTGAAGTGAAGATCACGTGTCTCTAAATCATCTGCAGTCTTGTGGTATATCAACAAGGCATCTTCATTTTCATTCTTTAGCATCACAGCAATATGTTTAGTTTGTCTTCGGGCTTGTGAATAAAAACAAAATACATGTTTGAGACAATGGTTTATGTAGCCTTAAGACTACAAACTAATTATGAAGAGCAACTGTGAAATGCTTATAAGAAAAACTAGTGGGGGGGCTTCCATTGAAACTTGTCTGAAATAGCCCATATTCATGCAAGATTATTTCTGGTAGCTCTGTTGTAAGATATAGATAGATAGATAGATAGATAGATAGATAGATAGATAGATAGATAGATAGATAGATAGATAGATAGATAGATAGATAGATAGATAGATAGATAGATAGATAGATAGATAGATAGATAGATAGATAGATAGATAGATAGATAGATAGAGATAGATAGATAGATAGATAGATAGATAGATAGATAGATAGACAGACAGACAGACAGACAGACAGACAGACAGACAGACAGACAGACAGACAGACAGACAGACAGACAGACAGACAGACAGACAGACAGACATAATTTATTTAGCTTGTCCTTTTCCTCTTTTCTTTCTGAACAAGTCTTTACAAATGCTTCTCCAGTTATGAAGCAAGCCCATTAGTTTCATAACATTCACACTTGTCAACAGAAAATTAACCAGTTTACTAATTTAATAAGATTTATAAACTGCTGTTTGGCCTTAATAAAATCCTGCAAAGTGGCCTATACAAAAAAATAATTAACCACTTAGAAAAATTTCAAAAGTTTGAAATAAATGGGGCCAGAAAGCATGTCAGGGATATTGTATTCATTCTTATTTGTATGCCACATCCTTTGTGTGAATATCAAAAGTGTTCCCCAGATTGAGAGTAAGTTAAAATAACTTCCTGAAAATAATACATTCTAAAAAAAAAGGCATTAACAAGACAGAACAGCACTGCAACACAATCAATATATGAAAGACAGAAATAAAAGCTGTTAATTTCCAAAAGCTAATTGAACCAAAACCAGAGCACTCTTGACTGTTTTGAGAAATTTAGCAGAGAATGCTATTTGGATTAATCTGATAGGATGTCCCCAAATATTATTACAGAGAAAAACCTGTTTTATTAAATATTACTATTAAATATTCGACATTAACAGCAGAATCAGAATTGGGTAGTTTTGGGATGGAGGGAGCTACAAAAAATGAGCTATAAAAATGACATGGTCTCCAGCATGTCTGACAACTAAAAGAGATGGCTAACAGGTTACTCAAAGCAGAACAGAGATAAAGAAGTACTATTTGCCATTAATTATTATTCTGATTTTCTGTGGCACACTTCTTGACTACTGTTCCTTTATGGTTGATAGTTGATGCTAAAAGTTAGAATCTGTTTACCACTTTGATATCTTGATTATCAGTTCTAAGGCTGGTTGCTGTAGCTGTTGTCAAAGTCGTTTGGTCTTTATATTTAATTCTAATCCCAAATTTTCATTATTTCCTTGACCTTGCAGTAACAGACCTTGCAGATTCTTCACATTTTGGGCTCTTGTTATCATCATAGCTTTATGGCTATTGAAGTTTCTTTCTCCAATTTTAAAAATATGCCCATCTTCCAATCCAGTTTCCCTTAATATATATTCAGCATACAGGTTGAATAAATATGGGGATGATATGCAGCCTTGTCCCACTCTTTTGTCAACCTGGAGCCAGTCTGTCTCACTATCTTCTCTCTGTACTGTGGCTTCCTGATCTGAATACAGCTTTCACATGAACCCAAAGGAATGTTCTGGGATTTCCATTTTTCTGAGCATGGTCCATAGCTTGACATAATCAACACAATAAAAAGCTTTTCTATAATTAATGAAGCATATGTTGACTTTTTCTTTTGTATTCTTTGGCTTTCTCAATTATCCAGCATCTTCAGCAATAAATATGTCATGTTCCTCGGCTTTTGGAAAAGCCAGTCTGGATATTTGGCATCTCCCTTTCCATGTAGGGCTCTACTGTGTATTGGATGAACCTAAGATTATTTTGCTCGCATGTGAAATTGGGGATATTGTAAATTGGCCACTATGATTCCCTAGATTTGTTAGTGTTGTTATCCTTTACTGTATCTTCCACTGTTTGCCATATTTCTGTGGTTATTACATCAATTCAAGTAGCTTTCCAATTTGATAATGCTGATTTAACATTTTCTAGAACTAGAGATTCTTGTTAAATAGGAAATGTCTTGGATGTTGACATCTCTACTGTAGAGTAGTTCAGCATATTTATCTATTTTTGTTGATCTTTTTTGAATCAGTTGTTATTTGTCCATTGGTGTCCTTTAGCATACCAATGTAAGTTGGAACCTTCTTCTGAGTTCAGAGATTTTTGGAAGCATTTTCTTGTTGTCCATGTCTCTTTCCATCTTCAGTATGTTTGCAGACATTGATGTAATAATGTTTCTTGTCTCTTCTAACAGCTCTCTGAAAGTTTTTGTTAAATTCATTTGATTTTTCTCATTCTTGGCTTTGGCAGTTTTTATAGTTGGTTCTGACATTCAGTTTGCTTTCTTCTGTTTCTTCACATTTACATTTTAGCAGTTTCTTTTAAAATTCATCTTTAGCAACTTCTTTGATTTCATTACATAGTTCCTCTGGTTCCCAATTATTGGGGTATAGAAATTTAACACCTTGTGTTTTCCTTGAAAAAGGTGGATATAGATTCAGTATCATGTTAATGAAACAAGTTGGTTTTCTTCTTCCATTTTAGCTCAATCTGGAACTCGCTTATGAAAAATTCATGATCAGTTCCACAGTCAATCCCTGGCCATGTCTTTGCTGTTATAACTGAGCTCTTTCAATTCCTTATGCTAATAATATAATCAATTAGACTTCTCTGTACTGCATCTAGTAATGGCCAGGTATACTGTATATGTGTGGTTTTGGATGTTTAAAATAATGAAAAAATCATTAAAATTAATGTTTTTTAATCATTAAATATGGCAAATCATTAAGAAATTATTAATTCATTTTCCTGCTTCATTTTGGTTTCCTAAGCCATAAAGTCCAACTATATTTTCCTCCTTGATTGTTCCAACATTGGCATTTCAGTCTCCAACCATGAACAGCAGCACATTTTACATCCCTCTTTCCGGGCTTGAAAACTGTTAGACATATTTGATCATTATTAGGTAAATAGTTACATTTTGTGTCAATGAAAAATTGATGTTATAGAACAATCCACATTTGGATATTGTAGTAGGAAATATATTTTACTGGCATGCCTAGCCAGGATAAATACTTTAAATCAGTTGAATTATTTATTTATTTGTTAGAGTTATATGCCAACATCTTGCCTATAATATAATAGTTGTTTTAGAGATTTGGAGAGATTATCTTTTAAATATGATTTACTTGCATCTGTTTGGCAATATATTATATATAGGTGAAACATGCATTGACAAAACAAAGCTGCTTGACCAAAGTGTTTAAGAAGACTCAGAATACCTGCAAGCTGAAAATCCTTAAGAGATGAAGTCCTTAAGAGATGAAACCAAGCATTCAACTGTATATGGAATTAATAAAAATATATATAGAATGAAGGTTAGAATTAGCTATACACCTGAACCATGCAAGTAAGAATGGGAATATCTGATCTTGGAAAACCAGTGGGTCTAGCTATTTAAATGTGTAAAATGTACTTCCCATGATTTAAGGAAATAAATATCAGGAAATATTATTTTATACCTCCTTAAAAAAATCCCAAAGGTGTTTTTTCACAAGGCAACTGGACTTCCTTATTTTTTTTTTTGAAGTCATTTTGCTTCTCATCCAAGAAGCTTGTTTTCTTCAAAAACAAGAAAGTCCAGTTGCCTTGTAAAAAAGCACCTTTGGGATAACTATGACCTGGATGATTGAGAATCTCCATAGACGTTCTTAAAAGAATATTTTTAAAAGGTAGGCGGTCATTTTTTTTATTAGCGTTATAAGACATTTCAGGCCTCTTTAACTCCTATGATTTGGTCTTGCCCAGCCATAGTTCCATCTTGGTTTCAAATCATAGCATATGGATAAAATTTTGAAAAAATATGAGGGTAAAGGATGAAAGTGTAATGTTAAATAGATGCTAAAGTATGGAATTTGTCATTTTATGGAAAGCTTCCAATCTTCTGAGCCTGAGGCTCAACAGAAAGGATAATCTTACATAAATGGAGAGTAAGTTGTACTCTTGCTATTAGGGAATGGATTTAAAATGAGTCTCTTATTTGTTTTTGAAAAGTATGTCTATGTGGACTAAATTTAATGATGAGCTTAAGGATTGAATACATTTCACAATAATACAAACTGATATTATATGGATCTTTTTATTAGCTTACCCCCCACATTAGAGTTTGTTTGTTTTTAAAAAAATCATGACGGTAGGATTTTTTTAAAAAAATTGTATAATTGACGCTGTAATTTATTGTTGTTGGTGGTAGTGACATAATGTAGTTATAACTGTTTCCATCTCATTATGCAATATTAATAATAATAATATTTGGCCATCCTACTTTAAAGGCCTTAAATGATGCCAACTAGAATGTAATGCCTCTGTTTGTAATGGCTGCTGACATATCCATAATAAGGAGGAGGAGGAGGAGATTGGCGAGAGATTTGCAAGGCACATCAGAGCAGTGACAGAAAAGATTGTCTGCTCCTGCTGTCATCAATAGCTGAGGGCACTAGATTTCATTTGAAGCAGCCATTGTGTGCCATCAGTTCCTATGTGGTGACCTGTCACAGTAAAGAAGAATTTCACATGGCCTGAACAAACTGACAGAACATTTTACCTTTCGGGGAAACGTAATATTTTCTGATAAGGAGCTTATGTTAGTTTTCTTAGAAAACAGCCCAAGAGCAGTTCTCAGTGTGATAAGTTGAAGGAAACATCCATGGCCCTGACTTAACAAAACAGGCCATTTGTTTTTGAGGGAGGGAGCTGCTAGAAGAAATCTAAATAAATGGCAGCTTACAGATAATAGAGAGGGAATGCTTGCTGATCCCAGATTGATGGTTTGTAGGTTGCGTTTATTGCAAACATGCAACAAAGCAAAATGAAGCTCAAGAGATTACAGCGGGATCAGATGAAGAAAATATATTATATTATATTGCTTTATTGATTTTTCTAATTTTAGTTTAAGTCTTTCTTTTAATTCTGTAAGTAAAAAAATACTGTTTTATAAATGCTTTACCCACCATTCCACTATGCGTGCATGGATGTGATGGATTTGTCTCTCAATAAATAGATGGGTGCACATAATAAATGAAAGAGGACATGATCCCTTTATATCACATGGAGCCTTCCTACAATGTCTGCCTGTTCAAGACACCATCTGAATGTAGTGCCCACTTATTATATTTGCAAATAAGTGGTCAGAGGTATTGATTACTCTCTTATTCAACTATAGATACCCAGGCACATATACAAAGGGAAGGGCAAACCAATACACACAACTCTAGGCTAGCTACAGTAACTTCCTATTTATTACATAGATAAATTTGACATTTTTAATGAATGGGAGACAACCAGTTTGATGTAGTGATTAAAGGGGGTGGGCTAGAAACTGGAACATTGTGAGTTCTACTCCTATCTTAGGCACCAAGCCTTGAGCCAGTCAATCTCTTTCTCTCTCTTAACCTATGAAGAAGCAAAGGCAAATTATTCTCACAAATCTTGCCAAAAAAACCTGCAGGCACTTATCCAGGTAGTCACCAGGAGTCAAAGAGTGGCTCGAAGGCATGAAGGATCCTTTCACCACCAGACCAGAGTTATGCCATACAATCAGCCTTTGTAAAAGAACCCCATAAATATGTGATATAAAAAATAAACATGTATGACTATATCAGAGGCAGATTAATTGCAACCATAGCCCAATTTGGCTCAGGGGCTTGGGATGCCTAATACTAATCCAATTATCAGACCTTACATCTAGTCCCCAAAAGTCATCTGTATAATTCCATTTCTGTAAATGTACAAGTTCATGTTTGGGCTAATTTTCACAGGAAGATTTTTCCAAAGCTAGAGAGAACATCTAATTTAGTGCAAAGAAGACATCTGATCATAAATATGTTGTTTATTTAATTATAAAATATTTAAATGCTGCCTTTTCTACTGAAAAAAGTATCCCACTGAATTCAATTAGCACAGGATAAATTCAATATTAAATTAAGGTAAAGTCTCCCAAATTAAGCCCAAGCCCAAAGATGTTCCTTGAGAACTATATAGAAGTGGCTTGTTATTGTGCTCTTTTAGAATTTTTTAAACTTCCAAGTCTACTATATAGCCTGGAATCTCCTGGCGTTTTCCCATTCAGTTCTAACAAGATTCCAGTTAGATTATATAACAGTGTACAGGAACAGAATAGAAATAAGTCAAAACCCACAAGAAAAGAAAAGAGCAATACATGCTACTACAAGTGGCAGAAAACAGTTTAGCTTGAATATAATCCAAATGGATATAGATTTTCTCAGGAAGATCTGATGGATCAGAGAGCTTTCAGGGATATCCTCCAGAGGAAAGGGGAGGTCTGGAAAAGAGAATGGTGACAAATCTACTGTTCTAACCATCCAGATATGATCAGCGATAAGCGATCAGCTTTCCTATAGAAAATCTATAAAATAGTAAATGATTCCACTTAGAAAGTAAACTAGACTGTGTTACCTGAACCTTGTGAAGAGTTCTCATCTCTAGAGCTATTATAATTGTTCTCCAAAGGACTCTAGAAGGTGATCTTATAGTCCAGAAGGGACTTGCTGAAGTTTTCTCACCAGGCTACATGCTTGATCTGGCATGTCTGGATTATCAACCTCCTCTTCCTCTTCCTCTTCCTCCTCCTCCTCCTCCTCCTCCTCCTCCTCCTCCTCCTCCTCCTCCTCCTCCTCCTCCTCCTCTTCCTCTTCCTCTTCCTCCTCCTCCTCCTCCTCCTCCTCCTCCTCCTCCTCCTCCTCTTTTCTCCACAATAACAATGCTCTGAAATGAGTTAGGCTGGGAAAGAGTGATTGGCCCAAAATAATCCATCTGGCTTTGGGGTCTAAAGTGGAACTAGAATGCCCAGTTTCCTGGTTTCTAGTTTGGTGCCTTGACTATTAGACCAAACTGGCTGTCCATGATATGGTTTAAAAAGAATAGGTGAGGAGTTTGGAACTGCTCATGTGACACATGGCTATTATGAGAGCCAAGCAGTAGTTTTCAGACTGAATCCAAGGCAAGAGATCTGTGCTATGAAAAGGAGAAGATGAGGCTCTATATATTTCCCAAAGGGATTGTACTGATGTTCTTTTTTTTTTATTTTTTTTCCTTTTTCACTTTACAACAAACAAAAGTACATTTTTTCCTTAACAGTACTGTTTTGTATATCTCTTACATTTATTTACAGTTATGTACATTAATTTTCATACTTTTTTTTTTTTCTGTTCTAACCAAACATAGCACTTGTTCCATATCTCATAGAATTCTGTTGCTTCCTTATCTTTTATTTCTAGAGTAAGCTTGTACATCTCAGCACATTCTAATATCTTGTAACGGATTGTACTGATCTTCTGTCTAGGCATATGGCTTCTAACTATGGCTACCAGTTATGTCCTGCAAAAATCCTGATGACCACTAGAAGGAAGGAAAGAGTGAGTGTTTTCTGTATCACTTTGCTGCCATCAAGTGGTCATCCAAATTTAAGCAGTTCTGGTTTTGTAAGCTAAGACAAAATACTATATGTTATGAAAATAATAATTAAATTCTCCCTATCCTCAGGTTTGCAAGTTATAAAAGACATGAGACATAACCAAGGGCAGGCAATAAAAATTATGCGACTTTAGAAAGATAAATGTTGTGGGTGGATTTGCCTATACTTTGCTGATCCCATCACCTTTTTATATTTCTTCCCTTCTGCCTGTTTTCTTGAGATCAAGCTTAATTTGCTCCTTATACCCTCTCTTTGGGGCAATATGGTGCCTTACAAGGAATTAATAGATAAGGATGTAGCCACTCTATTTTATTGGCTTGTGTTTGGGAAAGATTGGAGCTATATTTTGTCCCAATGTTTAATTAAAATTTGTAAGAATATTTGCCAGCTCAAGTCTAAAAGAGGGTTCACATATTTTCTAAAGTTTATTAGAAAGTATAGTGTCCTCTTTAAAATACTTAAAAAGTCCTAAGTCTTTAATCTATATACTCCTAAACTCTCTGCCTCTTTGTCTTTCTCTACCCTTTAGTAAACTCAAACAGTGCATTATACCAGAACAATTTTTGAATCAAAGTAAATCAAATCTGATAATTTAAAGAATGCAAATACAATGCAGGACCCATTATTCTTGTGAAACTGAAATTTCAATCATGTTCAGACCAACTTTAATCCTGAATTTCTGGCTGATGAAGGAAGCATCCTTGTGGTCACATGATATAGATCAGGATGTCAAACTGCCGGCCTGCGGGCTGGACGTGTCACCGGGAAAACGTGCCCACCCTATTGCCGGCAATGAGAAAAAAGCTCCGATACGTTGCACGACATCATGTGATGTCACGAGTTTGACATGTCTGATATAGATGCTCTGATGAGATGATGGGAATGTCTAGCTTTGAAGTTTAAAAAAATGGACAGATACCAGACTGCACTACCTTTCTCTCAAAGGATGATCCAATAGATCATAGATTGTCTAGAACTCTTTAAGCAGCAGATGCCTCCCCCCAGTTTTTCTGCTCATAACTGCAATTTTTTTCCCAAGTATGAATCTATTGTACCAAAATCCCCAAATATATTTCTAGCAGGTTCTGTGGTGCAATTCCTTTGAATCCATACTCTTGGGGCAGTTGTGGGGAAAGAAATGCTCCTCAGGTTGCTGACTAGTAGTAGCTCACCAGTGTTTGTGCTTCTGACTCTTGTGTAGTGTGATTTCAAGAATGTTTAATTGGAAATAATTCCCAAGGAGTTCAATAGGATTTATTTCTGTATCACTGTGCCAAGTCAGAAGAGAGCATCTACGTCCACTGTTGCATTTATTCTAAACACTTCCATATCACAAATTTATTCCATAGACCAACAGTGGTGGCTACAATTTTTTTAAAAATTACATGAGCAATGAAATGAATTGTATGCCTGTAATACATGAGCAGCATTATCCCAAAACATATTTGGACTGCAATTTGTTGCTAGATTTTCCATGATTTCTGCCCCTCTTCACTTTGAATGTTATTTATTTCAGTTTATAGACTGGCTTTCAGGGTTACTCTTCTAAAGGCAACTCATAACCTATAACAATATATTATTCACCATATCATAAAATCTTAAGCTAAAACAGACAAATATATCTACAAACACTATAGCAATAGTTACAGAGAAAATTTGCTGTATCCATATCAGAAAGGTAGTTTGCACAGCTTAAAAGAAAACTCTGTTTTCTTTATTTTGTTGATTTATTACAGGACTAGAAAACTGTGTTACTACATAAGGTCAGGGAGAGTGGGCCACTATTCAATATACCATGCAGTCATAATGCTCAGCCTAATAAAATAAAGGAGGTACACTTTGAGATAGTCAGGTGAACTGCCATACAGGCAATTCAAAGCAAAGAGAACAGGTGCGATAGTGTTTTATATATAACATGTTGTGAAGACCTAAGCAACTATACATATTGATATTTGCAAAATAAAGGTCTTATTACAGAAAGTAGTTCTAATGTCTGGAATGCAGCCCTTAGGGCATAGCATTTCTATCTAGACCCACAAAAAGCAATATGATGAGGACTGATGGCATAACCCATCTCTTGTGCTTTCTTGTGATTGGTTGATTCAACTTCCTGTTCTGTGGTTTGCTATTTGAGTATCCCCTAGTCAGAACAAACATTCCCAGATGTATAAATGCAACAAATACAATAAATGTTCAGTCATCTCTGAACAACAGACACATACATTCCCTGATGTGTAGCACGGAGACGTCTACTCCAAACTTTAGGCACAAAGCCAACTGGATGATCTTGGACCAGTCTCACACTCTCTCAGCCCTAGGAAGGAGGCAATAGCAAACCATTTCTGAGTTTTGCCAAGAAAACTGTGGGCATTTTTCCTGGCAATTCCCAGGAGATCATGATTGACTTGGAGAGAAGGGAAAGCACACACTCCCCCCCCCCAAAAAAGGTTGTTGTGTTTTCCTTTGCTAGAGGATTGTCACCTATGTCATGACATCATCACACAACTTGTATGTGTAAATTGTATATTTTATACAATATCATGATTCCCTCCTGCCCCCTGTGAACATGCTTCCTTGTGTTGAAGCTCATATTATAGAACTTACACTGAGCAGAACAGCAGCTTGGAAAGATGGCTTCCAAGATTAAAATTCTATGATTCTGTGATATTGCTATTCCTTATCTTACAGAACTTACTGTGTGTTACTCTACAGAGCTGAGTACTCTTCCTCTAGGAAAGATGCCTTTTGCCTGTTTTATGGTATATATACCAACTCCATGTGCTTGGATGAAAAGTCATACATCAAAGCTGCTATTAATTCCAAGTTTGAAATTTTGTGATTTGTATCCTCACCCTCAGCCCAAGAACCTTGCCAAAAATGTCCTTTGTCAGGGTACTAATTTTGCTGACGACTCACTTGATCTTCATTTTTGGCTGGTAATTACTAAGTCAGACACAAGCCTTTTTTCCCCCTCTTATCCCCTGGCAGTCAGAGAGGCGGGGATTTTCTAAGAACCTATTCATTATAGTTTTGTTGGCACAGAAATGCCCCAAATTCTGCACTCTCTACAGACATAAAAATAATAAGATTGTTAGAATAAAAAGATGTGACCTAACAATTATTTTTGCATTTTTAAGGAAAGATCAACATCTTCAGTATTACTTTAACTTCAGAACTTAGAACATTTTATTTTGTCTATAGCTAAAAGTGTCAGCTTCAGTTTGAACAGATTTGGTGCTCCATTCCTGAACTACAGTTTTGCTGTGTCTCCATTCCAATATGCTTGTCTACTCATTCACCTATGACATTTCCTCAAATTAAATGGAATTGTCTAGAACTCAGACATATATAGCTGGGTTTCTGCTAATATCTAATAAAAAAATAGAAAAGAATTAGGATGCAATTGTGAGACCATTCCCATCTTTTTTCAGGACACAATTAAATCAATATCCAGTTTTCTTGGTATACCTATATAATGGAATATACACACACACAAACACACCAGGGTGTACCAAAAGTCAGATCCCATAGGCCAAACACAGCATATTTTATTAATATCTTTTATAGAGAAAAATGTTACTTAGGAACATTCCAAGGTCATGCATTCTCTTTGGAAAGCCTTTAGAAATCAGCATATTTTTATCAAAGAAAAAAAGTACAGCTTTATAAAGAAAATGCAATGTTTTGAAAGCTCAGGGAGCCACATGTAGAAAATGTTCACTGGAGAAGCTGGATCCAAAAAGGAGACCACAAAGGCATAAAAAAGAAGACAGCAAAGACAGTGAGTCGCTTCTGCTTCGGCTGTGGCAACAGGGCACAAAAGGCAAAAAGTTGATGCGACAAACTGGGAGAGAAGGTAGCTGGGACTTTCTGGGGCAGGCTGGGAAGCTGAGGCTTACCAGGGTATGGCAAGCAGCCCCAGAGCCAAAAGGCAGAGTGCAAGGTGGCCAAAAGGCATAAAGTGGGGGGGGGGAGAGAAGTAAATTTGGGGATGGAGAGGGAGGCAGTGCCTTATCTCACTGGGGCTCAGGGCTGAGAGGAATGGCTTGGCTTGGGGTGGGTATTCACTTAATAACCCACAATTATCAGCTAATGAAGTCTGTGCAGTGTCATAATATCTCATTTTTCAGCCTTACCATTTCACAATAATAAGCCCAGTCACAATTGTGGTTGGAGGTTGGAGGGCTGCCTATAATGCATTTTCTACGTCCGGCTCTAAAAGATAAAATCTCTTTTGGCTATCTCAAATTAGCTGATGGGTAAGATTATCAGAACAGGCAGTAGAAATGAACCCTACCATCAAGATGAAAAAGTTGAAATGGATCCCACAAACTTGACAAGCTGTGGTACTGGATACTATTACAACAATAAGTGTTACTATTATACCAAGATGGTATCTTCTTAGTGATCTGCACATTTGTTATAGCAGACATCAGTGATATTGAGATAGGTGATACTAGACCCCCTGTTAGTTAAAGAAACTTTGCCAATTACAGGAGATACAATGAAGTCAGCAAAATAACATTTCTATTGTCTTCACTACCACACTGTTGGCAGAAGTATGCAGTCTATCAGGTTTTAGTCCATCTAGAAGTGCCATCAATCTAATTCATTGCTCAGAACCAAGTGGGAAACAATGCTCCATTTTATCAGAAACACTCATGTGATGGCCTGTCACATTTCACCATTTCTCAGTTAGACCAAGGAGTCAACAAAATCATTAGCCTCAACTACCAGAAAAACATGCCATAAACATTTTTCCCAGGAAAGAATAGTAGATTTGAAAGGAGCAATTCTAGCCATCAGATTCAATCCTGTGCTCAGGGAGGAATCCAAATTAAAGTATCCATGAGAGGCAATTGTCCAGCCTGTATTTGAATCCATCAAATGTTAAGGTAACTAATGCTACTGTTAAACTAGTTTTATTCCTGATATATATTTTTTCTAAGATATCACCCTGTCCCAAAGTCTTGGCAGAACAACCGGGTTTTCAATAGTTTTCTGAATGACATAAGGGTGGGAACCACTTCAATTACAGTAATCCAATTGTGTAATAAAGAGCCCTAAATTACAACCTGCTGTGAACTCAGTGTCAAGATCCTTCTAAACAAAATAGCTGTCATGGAGATATCAGATACTAAAAAGAAGAGAATAGTCCTGGATTAGTCAAAAATTGATCATAAAGCTAGTAAATGTTGTTAAATATATGAATGAGCACTGCAGCAACCATAACTCTGGCCTATCTTTTGGATGAATCCAAAGCCAGCTGTCATTGCTTGCCTATAATAGAAGCAATTCCTTACAATAAAGTGGGCGTCTATACACAGCAACTCTTTCTCAAATTCTATGTCAATGCTATATGCTTGGCCATATAGGCATAGTTCTTCCTAGTTAGGCATCTTAAAGTTCATCTACCCAGATCCTTTAAATCCATGCATACCCTAAGAGCAGTAGCAGGCCAGATATCTGGATGCTGGAAAGGAGGTTTGAGAGAAAGATAGTTTGCAGCTGTTTACTTTCTTCCTTTTTATTGATCCATCCTTTTCATGAGTCATTTTATCCCTCCTGCCCATGACCACCACTTTATCAATGAGTAAGCATCCTTTCACGCCAGCTACCTTATGAGCGTATTGCAATATGTTCTCAAAATGTCATATGATTTTACAGGCTCCAAAACATTGAAGATGTTTAGTGGTCTAGAACCTGTTTTTCATGCAGAACAGCCAGATTTAATTCCTGACACCTCTAGTATTTGAGAAAGATCAGGTAGATGTTTTTTCCTCAATAAAATGATCTCTGAGCATTCATATTAGAGCTGACTTTCTTCTTTTTATGATAAAAATGGTTTTGGTACATATGCAATGAATAAAAATATATATTGATTTTAGCTCTGTAATTGCTTTCAGCATTTCAAGCTGAGTTGGAGTATGTGGATGTGAATCTGAGAAATATATTTTGGCCATTTATTCCACTCTAAATAGCATTTTAAAGAAAATACTATTGGGTATTAATATAATGAATAGCATTATAAGCACCAAAGTTTATGTTTATTGCACTTATTAAATGGGCTTTGATATCACCTATAAAATAAATGGCAGAGTTAGCAAATTAGCACTTACATGCTTCCAACCAATATCTGCAATTTTATCTACTTAACTTCATCAGCCTATTCCTTTATTATTCCTAGTTCATATCTGGAGAATCTGTAGTAAAGCCTGAGTGGTTATTTTTTAATTATGTAAATTAAACACACACTCTTGTGTATGTATGTCTAGTTACCCAAATACAGTGGCCAGAGTTGTTGTTGTTGTTTTTTAAAAAGCTGACCTGTAGAGTTTGAAGTTCACAGCCATAATTGCCAGCTGTGTGGCTAATCACTCTCTTTCCTATACATTACTGCAAAGTAAAAGACTATTTAAATAAGGCTCTATATACAGCCCACATGAGACCTTATAATAAGGTCAATGATATCCCATCCATTGGATCTGGAGAGCATCCAGCAAGGTCATTGTGTAGCTATTAGAAAAAGTTCTATAGGGAGTATCTGTATCCTTCCTTCCTTTTACCATTTTAATTCAATTTAATGGAAAAGAAATTATTTTCAAATCAAAAACCATTGGATGAATGGTTGAAGTGTGAGTTCTTACATTTGTCATATCTGAAGGATGATATTTTGTGTCTGGGTATACACAAATGTCCTGCCATTCGCTGTGAAGTCCTTTATCAGGCAAGTAGTTTATAGCCTCCCTGGCTTCTTGAATCTCAACTAAAACTAGAAGAAAGACATCACAAAGTATGAAATTCTTATGAATTTCTTTTCAGATCAGAAAGAAGGGCAACTGGAAGGCTGAGACATAGAAAGCCATGTGATACAAAGAAATACAGTGTCTTCCCTCAATCACTTCATAGCAATGAGATATGCTCCAAAATAAAGAAATTCTAAAGATCTCCAAGAATAAATTAGCATAATAATGATTTTACTTGTTAAAAGGAAAACTCAGGAGACTGGAATGAATTTTAGCACGGCACTGAATTTTATCAGGACACTGACCCAAGCATCAGGACCATGTGAAACTTCTAATGCTTTGATGAAAATTCAGAAAATGCACCTCCTCAATACTGATTCATAAAGCAACATAACTGTAATAATTTCTGGAGTGAAATGAAGCAACCATGTTACTTCAACTTGCTCTGCTTTGCTATGGAGCTCATTTCAGTCTTCTCCTGCAGGGCCTTCCTTTTTCTGAGAAGCACCACAGTGAGGACTTAAGCACTACCTTTTCCTGCAGCTGTGACTGAAGATTTTCCCAGATGATAGCTACAGCAAAAGTTGAGGGATGCCTGCAGCACAGAAAAAAGCTGTGCAAGACAGAAGCTCACTAAAGATCATTCAGAAAACAGCAACAGACAGCAAATGCACCTTTGCAAAGAAGCTGAAGAAACAGTGGACCAACTGGTTAGCTGCTGCAAGAAGATTGCATTCACTGACTATAAGTAACAGCATGACAAAGTAGCAACAATGGTGCATTGGAAGATCTTCAAGAAATACCATTTGCCTGCAAGCAAGAACTGGTGGGACCATAAAATAGACAAAGTAATAGAAAATGAAGAAGCTAAAGTGCTCTTGGTCTTTAGAATTCAAACAGACAGGCACCTGCCATATAACACCTCAGACTTAACAATTGTTGATAAGAAAGACAAAAAAAGTCAGGATAGTGGATTTGGCAGTACCTGGAGACAGCAGAAGTGGAGAAGATAACAAATTTCAAACAAAGGTAGTATCAATTGCAATAGGCACCTTGGATGCAATCCCAAAACAACTGGGGGCCCCTTGGACATCATCGGCATTGACAAAATCACCATCAGTCAATTGCAAAAGGCAGTTTTACTTGGAACAACTTATATCCTGCAACAATACCTTTAGCACCATCAAACATCAACATCCCAAATCCTTGGGAACGACTTGAAAGGTGGATAAAAATGCCAAATCTAGTCTGAACATCTGCCTGACCGTATAACAATCCATAATACTTTACAGTCTTAGCACAGTAGTACTACTATTGGAAAATAGACTGGGGGGAGAACAGTCTAAGTAACTCAAGTGTTACAGGGATTGATAATTAAACTTCCCTGTTTTCTGCTTCCTTTAGGTATGAATTAGATCATAACCTGCACACTGTGCTTTCTGTTTCTCATTCTTTCTCACAAATAAGATATTTCCCACCTACAGTTAGCAAGGAACCTATATTGTTCTCTCCCAGAAACAATACAACAGCTACAGGAGATATTTCTTGTTTAAACAAGTTACAAGAAGATTATTGGAAGGGTAACAGCCAGGTTATGTAACCCATAAAAGTATGAATGATTTACAAATATTTAACAAGGGGAAAAAAAAACTAATTATGCCACTCCTGTCACACAGAGGGCAGGCTTAGAAATGGTATAATCAATATAGGAATGTTCGCTGTAATGCAGCTTGTCAGTTTTTTCATCAACCAAAAAAATCTCTGTCCAGTGACTAAACAGAATGAACCCTCTCTGCACAGAATTGTCTTTGTGTCAATCTGCTTTTAAACTGCCCTGATAGCGAGTTGTGGATGTTATTTAGCATTATTGCTGTGGTGAGAAGGATCGAGAATTTTGATTTTGCTTCCTCTTCTGTTTATATTGGCTGTGTAATAAATATCCCAGCCCGGGAAATATATTGCCACAAATATCCTCATCTTTTCCAGAGGCATTTTCTGAGGACAGAAAAGAAAAGATGGAGAGAAAGATTCCTACTTTGCAGTTAAAGCAGAAAAATGTGCATATTCCTTGGACCGAATCATTTATCATTGCAAATCAAACATTGGCACTTCCCACATTGCAAGACCCTTGATTCTGGCCTGTCTGCCTGAAGGCCCATTACAGGGTCCCCTAACTTTTTCTGCATGCAGAACTACATCTCCCCATGGTATTCCCCTGTTACAAACAGTTCTGAACAATCTGGCTTGGAAGTGCTCTGTGTTTCTCTATGTAAAGATAAAATGGTAATCCATTTTTCCATACAATGACAGGCCAAAAGAAATCTTCCTTTGAGCTTTCAGAAAGGGGAAAAGATGGCTAGACCTTTGGCCTGGTAGAGCAGGGTTAGATACTTATATCCTTAATTTGGTTTGAGAATGAGTTTGGGCTCATACTTTGTTTTACTAGAGTTGTCCAATTAGGATGTAGTGTCTTTGCCCCTACTTTCTGGACTGAGAAACACATGATACCATCTGAAATATTCAGTACGAATATCAAGAACAATAGTTTGAACAGATGAATAGATGGAACAGATGGAACAAATCCAGGTACCTATATGAACCAGGTTTCCAGGATTTAACCTTTCCTTGTAGTCTACTGCTGCTGCATGTCTAGCTTTGACTTCTTAGATGTCTTCATTTTCTTCTTGGAGTTCTCCTTCACCATTGCACAGAAAACTTCAATATCCCATCTAATAGTGAGATTTGGTTCTTGATATTATGATTGTCTGCTTCATGAAAAGAGCCCATTATTTATGGTGGGCAAGGATAGACCCAAAATCGGACATGGTCACCATTTATTTTCTCTTTCTGCTATTTTCTTTCTTTCTCTGCGTCTTCCTCTTTCTATTTGTTCTTTCAGGTTTCCTTTATCTACTCTTCTTCCACTTCACTAGAGATGAAATGGAGAGTGTGTGTAATGTTAGGAAGAATGGGAGAGGAACAGAAAGGAAGAAAGTGGCAGAAAAAGAAAAGGGTAGTATCAGAAGGCTGAATTAATTGCTTGCCAAAGACAGCTAGAAGGTTTATAGATTGCCCGCCATTGAGTAATAATGACTGCACCTCATTCCTTATCTTGAATTCTTCAGAGTCTTTTAGGTAAGAAAGGGGCTTGAGAATGCTCTTCTCCCTTTTCCAAATATTCTTTTTATTTATGGGCATGAATTCAGAGTCCTTTTCCCCAAAAATTTTCTCTTAGGGGCACTCTGGAAATGCCTCCCAAACAGGACTGTACAGACATGTTTTAGAGCAATTCCCCGGCCCTTGCCAAAGTCAAGAAATTGTGGAAATTGCAGTCCAAACTATCCAGAGTACAGTATGTATCCCTACTCTAGAAGTGAGGACCACTCTTTGTTTAATAGCGGAATTTTTTATTATTAAAAAAGAGCCTTGAACATGACCAA
The DNA here is from genome assembly GCA_023970755.1 of Azemiops feae. Lineage (NCBI taxonomy): Eukaryota > Metazoa > Chordata > Lepidosauria > Squamata > Viperidae > Azemiops > Azemiops feae. The sequence goes on from JALGBA010001814.1 coordinate 115,658, forward strand.
AATTATGATGGCTTTTTATGAAAGAAACAAAGAGAAAATGTGGAAGCTGTTTCATCTATAATCTTTACACATTGGGATAACTTTATTGCTCCTGTCAAAACAAAGGAAGCTACTATTATATTGTAATAAATGAAAGCTACATTTTGAACTCCTCTGATTCCCCCAAACTACAGTGCTGTAACTCCTAATTTATAGTTTACTCCAATTGCATAGATGCAGGAAACATAAACTTTAAAAAATGATTAATTTCCTTGCTTTTACCCAGTAAAGTCTTCCAAGGATTGGCCAGTTGCCTAAAATAAATACATAGAAAAATACAGCCTTCTCTCCTCTCCTCCATTCCTTTCTCCCTCCCTCCCTCCCTCCCTCCCTCCATTAAGTATAGTGTCCAACCAGATAAGTTTTACATTTTTCAGCTTGGTTGTATTTGGAGTAAGTCTTTCTTGGTGGAGAATTTTCACTAGTTTTATCAGAACTCTTGCAATGCAAGATGCTTGCATCCTACACACTCAGAGAAGTCTACCTTTATGTTTATTAGCTATTTTATGGGAATCCAATGTTTTGGGCATTTAAAAAATAATTGAGGGGGCAGATTAAGGTACCTCAGTGAAAACTAAACAGACTCAGAATGCTTTCTAACTGTTAGGAATAAAATGTAGGAAGGGGAACGAAATGCAATATACTCTCTCTGGGAGAGGGTTGGGTAAAAGCTTATAATAATATTTATTTATTTGGTCAATTTCCAATGACTCTGAGTGGATTACTGAGGATTAGAAACAATAAAGTAAAAACAGAGTAACAATTAAAGCAACCACACTGGGAAGGCAGAGCAACTTCCAGTACATCACAAAAACTGTTAAACTACAGTTAGCAAATTCACACAATTACATCACAATTAGTGGGTTCACAATTCATTCTTAACCCAGTGCCTGTGAGAACAATCAGATATTTAATGATCTCCTAAATTTCAGCAAGGCTGGAACTATATAGACCTCAGTGGGGATGAAGTTCCAAGGGGCAGGCACATTATTGAGAAAACACAGAACATAGAATAATAGAGTTGGAAGGGACCTTGGATGCCTTCTAGTCCAATCACGGTTATACTTCTAGACCATGGGTGTCAAACTCACCACGTCACGTGATGTGTCGTGACGTATCATGACTTTTTTCGCATTGCCAGAGCTGGGGTGGGCGCGGACTCCACATGATGCAACCGTGCCATGGGCCGGCAGTTTGACATCCCTGTTCTAGACTATCTGCCATGCTGAGAAGGTGATGCTAGGAATTGATTGTTTTGACTCTCTTGTCTCTAAGGCTCTTTACAACTGTTTGGACAGGTCATTCAGAACTGAAGGAGTTAGCTTTCAATCTAACCCCAAGGAAACAATTGAATGTTGAGAAAGTTTGGTTTGGATAATGGGCTGGAAAAGGGAAAACAAGTAAAATTAAATCTAATTAGGATTGAAGCTGATAAATAGAAAAAGGGACATGCAGATGGAGTTCCTGAAAGAGCATATCTTTGGCCTGGGAGTGATCCTTGATCTTTAGCCATTGCTGAATTGGTAGCAAGGAGTGAATTGGCATGCTTGAGACTAGTGTGCTGCTGCATCCCTCCCTGAACCAATTAGATTTGATGGTAATAGCTGATATCTTGGTTACATCTTTTCTTGGTTTACCGCATATAATTCTGTTTCAAAACTAGATTTGACTAACCCCCTTTTCTGGAATAACCTTATTCTGGGGGATCAGGTCAGTCCCTACTCTTTTGTTTCTTTTGAGTTTTCAAAACCTGTTAAGACCTGGCTTATTCAGCATGCCTTTGGGGTTTGAGATGCTGTCTTTGATCTCTCCTGAAGAAGGGAGAGTTGTATGGATTCACTTGTTAGCATTGCCAGGGGTATTTTGATGTAGATGTCTTACATATTTTATTTTTAATCTGATTAAAGTATTAGATACAAGGGGACTAAGGGAACTGCCTACGAGAGCCATTTTGTGAGAACACCTTTTGCCCAAGAGGCCAAAAGATTGCCAACTAACTAGCAATGCCAGCTAGAAAAACAGTTAGCTTAGAGAGGGATGAATCAATCAGTTTTGCCCTCTCCCACATTCATTTAAAAACATGTTCTTCTAAATCTATTTTCTGAATACATTTGCAAATTTTGGATAAGTTATTGCCAGATAACTTAATAAGTAAATAAAAGTTATATTCGGAACTCCAAACTTTCAGTATACTCATACCTAGTAACATGATATCAATTTACAGAACAGTAAATGGACTTCATAGCACATGTTGGCAGAAGTGAATAGAGTCTGTTAGTAAGCCATTCATTCTCTGTGAGAAGTGTGAATAACAAAAGTATTTAAGTGCAAAATATTTGCCCCTACCAGATGGATACATAAAATGTTAGACATAAAGAAAAATAAATACGGGAGAAGGAGGGAGGTTGGTTATACAAAAAGATAAAAATTGAAATGGATGGAATGTGTGTGTGCAATAGATATAGTTGTAAAACTTTGCACAATGCTACTCAATTATAGTTGTACTTGATATTTTGGTTTCTCAGGGGCTTCTACTTGGTCCCTCATGGAGCCATACTCACAGAGGCAGCTCATTCTGCAATGTGGTCATGGTATTTTAAAGGGTCAAAGAAAAAAGGAAGAAGGATGCAAGAGAGAAAATGTGCATTTTCAACTATAAATTTAAGCACATTCCACTTGAAGTCCAAATGGGAATGAATTTTGATGTTTGTCTTTAGCAGATCCTGAGTGGAGTGGACACTATCCAAAATGAATAACAGCTAGACTTCCACCTTTCTTTCTCCTCTTTTCATTTATATTGCTAATAAGTAAGGATATATGAGGAGAATGAGAAAATCTTTTTTCTCCTTCTAACATTAAAAACTTGACACACTTGTAGCTTGCCAAGCTCGTTGAAGAGTAACAATTTCTATTTTGATACTTCCAGCTATAGTCATAAGACCACACAATGCCTGGGTCATATAACATGTTTAATGCTAAATCCAAGATGCATTTAGAATAGATGTATTCTATAAATAAGCAACATTATGGCTTAGTATTATAATTAGCTTCATTCAATATGCTAGGCAATGGCTGAGTTACCACAACACACACTGAATTACAATCTATTTAACTCTGTAGTCTAGTAAACTTGTCCACTGATTAATTATTATCTTCAACATATTCTGATCCATTTTCAATTTTGTCAACACTGTTATTAAGGCTCAATAAACACCCTCATTTCAATGCCTATCAGATACTGGAATAGGCCTTTATGCAAAGAGAAAATATACTGCTGCCTCTGATGTAGCATGGTCATTCTTATCTTGCAGAATGGTCTAGCTCTGTACATGGACAGCATTCCCAAGCATCACCCATCCAAGGGGTAAAACTAAACTAGTTGACCTTAATAGCCAGGCAATAGGACTAAAGTAGGCTGGCTTGGTCGCTTGGTAAAGCGGGCACAGCAGCGCCTGCATTTTCTGCGTCGCATGAGAAAAGCACATCTTCCTTCCCCTGTCCTTACCACTTTCTACAGAGGGACGATCGAGAGCATCCTGTCATATTGCATTACAGTCTGGTTTGGAAGCATCACTGTTTCAGACAGGAAGGGGGTGCAGAGAGTGGTGAGGATGTCTGAAAAGATTATTGGCAGTTCCCTCCCTTCCATCCAGGACATAGCATATAAGCGTTGCTTAAGCAGGGTCCGCAAGATTGTCTGGGACATTACACATCCTCTTCATGACCTGTTTTCCTTATTACCCTCTGGGAGGAGGCTCCGTGGTATCCGAAGCAGAACATCCAGATTCAGTCACAGTTTTGTTCTATACAGTAATAACCTTGTGAACTCTAAAGCTTCCTCCTTCCATTATGTATTCAAGATGGACAGTGATTAATATGTTACTTATATGTAAAGGTGTAGGTCTATACATATGTTGTATATAGTATGTTTAAATGTGTGTTATGTATGTTTACACTTTGAGAGCAAGCAACTAAATTTCATTTTTAATGTGTGCCATTGTGCCCCCAGTAAAAAATGACAATAAAGGTTATCTATCTATCTAAAGAACAATGGAAAGGAGATGGAAAGATCTAATGGAAATAGAAGATAAAAGGGCTAGTCATGTTATGTTAAAATGAAACGAGGGAAATCTCTCCTAATCCCAGAAGGAGAGAAAAGCAGAAAGAGAGGCTAAAGGAAAACAAATACAAATGAAACAAAAAGAGAAGGAAAAGAAAATAATAAAAAATAGTAGCCTGGAATGAGAAGTTGGGAACAAATGCATGGGTCAGGTAAGTAAGAAAAGGCAATCAACTTTTATTGTCCTTCAGCTTCAGCCATTTGAGGGTGGATGGCAAATTGCTGCTTATCAGCCCTGTATGTTTCAGGCTCTGTAGGACTTAATTTTAATAAGTTCTTAATAAGAGGTACTGGAGCAAAATCCAGCCTGGATTTTGGAATGTCTAGACTGGAAAGTCTAGTATGATACAAGGCAGGCTTTCATTCCTCAGCGGGAGGCAGGAAAAGAGTCAAAAGTCATTTCAACTTATTCAAGAGGTACAATGAAAAGCAAGTATCTCATCAACTGAAGTTGAGATGCTAGACTTCAGATGATAGGGTGTGGCCATGCTGCTTCATGGCAAAAGGTCCACCTTCTTAAAGCAGACAGAAGTTCAACCAGTACTGACTCTACATGAATTTGCACCTCAAAACTTTTGCAAATAAATCTTTATTTAAATATGGAAGCATTTTTCTCAGAAAGAACCAAACAGCAGTATTTACTCCTGTTAAATATTTACTTCTGTAGGACTGCAGTGTAGGAAGTGACATTTAAAATCTGACAATATCAAATATTAGAAATTCAAATGAAATAATTACTCAGAACTGACAACCATGCCAGAACCTATTTATCGTATGTTTATTAAACCAATTGAACAAAACAAAACAAAAAGGATGGGAAAAGTCCGACAGTGTAGGAGAACCTAATGACTGATGCATTCAAACACGAACATTAAACAATGTTTAATGTGCCAATATAATAACTAGAATATACATCAGTGACACAGTATTTTATTTTCAGAAAAGGAAAAGCTATTAAGCAAAGCCCAGATTACGACAGTGGTGTGCTTACATGAACAATTCTTCATATCCCTAAATACTACCAACTTGCAGTATTTTCCTGTTATCAAGGAAAGTGACACTACAAAGGAATTCCAAAATAGAAATCTAGTTTTGGATAACAATAGAAGAGAATGCATATAACTCAGGCTTGAACTGTGGTGCTTGGTGCTCTCTGAGCTTGGTGATTTTCTTGAAGACATTTCATTACCTGGCTAGATAACAACTTCAGTGCTAGAAGGGAGTGGGTTTGCTCCCTGTTTATAACTCCTCTGCCCTGTCAGAGTTGGTGGGAGTGGTGTTTTTTTCTCCTTTGTAGTTCCTTGATTAGGCTGTTGTTTACTGCTTGATTGTGTGAATTAGTAGTTCCTTGACTAGGGTATTATTTATTGCTTGATTGTTTGTCTGGTATTGCTCCTGGTGTTAATCCTTGATTATCTGGGTCTTGATTGCTGGCGAGGAGGTGGTCTAAGTTTTTTGTTTCTTTGCTGAGCTTTTTTATCTTTTTTTAATGTTGTTTGTCTCTATGCTTCTGTTGATGACTGATTTGTCTGAATGCCAAGCTTCCAGAAATTCCTTAGCATTTTGGGATTTACCTTGATCTAGGGCATGGGTCGGCCATCCGAAACGTCGGATGAGCCGCACGGACCCATTTAGCTTAAAAAAAAAAAACGCTGGGAGCCGCGCGTTCGCGCATGCGCGTGCACCCGCGCATGCGCGCGGCCCCGTTCGCGCATGCGCGCGCACCCCGCGCACCCGCGTGCCGTCCGCGCATGCGCGCATGCGCGCGCGCACCCCCCGCACCCGCCCGCGCATGCGCGCATGCGCTCGCCAAAATGGCGGAGGAGGCTCCGGAGCCGCAGGTAAGGCCTCAAAGAGCCGCATGCGGCTCCGGAGCCGCGGGTTGCCGACCTGTGATCTAGGGTATGCTAATGGTTTCCCAGTTGATACTATGTTAAGTCTCTTCACGTGCTGTGCAATTAGGAAGTTTTCATTGTGTCTTCTGACTACTAACTGTTGTTCATAGATGCACTCTGCAAGTCTTCTGTCTGTCTGTCTCTCTGTTACAGTTTTTCTCCTTGTATGTTATAGATGACTTCTGTTTTTTTCCCCTTGGGCTACTGGGTTTTGGTGTTTTCTTAAGATGTTTTGGAGGTTTATGCTTTATGCATTTCAGTGATGCGCTGCAATAGTTTGTTAGTTGTTTCTGAGATCTTTTTGAAGTGTTATTTTTTCATAGCTTGTGTTAGTTGTGCTGTGGTGGGTTGAATGGCCCAGCATTTTTTTGATAAAGTTGCATGGGTATCTATTTTGTCAGAAGATAGTATATAGATGGTCTGTTTCCCTTTTAGACTGTTCTGGTTGCTACAGTGTATTTGTGCTCATCTGAATAATGTTCTTATATAGCCCTTCTTGTGGGAAGTTGAGTTGTTACTTTGGTAGAGGACAGCACTACCCAAAAAAAAGGGGGGGGGCTTTGCAATTGACTTGTGTTTCTAATTTGCTGCCATTTCCTCCGCTGGTGAGGATATCCAGAAAAACTAGTGTATTGTTTTCTCCTTCCCTTGCAAATTTTATTCCTTTGAAGATATTGTTTGTATTATACATCTTGTCTAGTTGTTCCTTTTTTATTATGACAAAGGTGTCATACTAGATCCATTTTTTTGGTTTTATGCATGGGAGAGCTACATTTTCTAGATATTGCATTACAGTCTGTATTTGACTCTCAGTATTGAGAGTAGCAATCAATCAGAATAGAGCTGGAAAGGACCTTGGAGGTCTTCTAGTCCAACCCTCTGCTCAAGCAGGAGACCCTATACCATTTCAGACAAGTGACTGTCCAGTCTCTTCTTAAAAACCTCCAGTGATGAAGCACCCACAACTTCTGACAGCAAGTTGTTCCACTGGTTAATTGTCCTCACTGTTAGGAAGTTTCTCCTTAATTCCAGGTTGTTTGTCTCCTTGATTAGTTTCCATCCATTGTTTCTTGTCCTGCCCACTGGTGCTTTGGAAAATAAGTTGACCCCCTCCTCTTTGTGGCAGCGTCTCAAATACTGGAATACTGCTATCCTGTTCCCACAGTCCCTCTTTTCTCTAGACTAGCCAAACCCAAATCCTGAAATCGTTCTTCATATGTTTTAGTCTCCAGGCCTTTAATCATCTTAGTTGCTCTTCTTTGCATTTTTTCCAAAGTCTAAACATCTTTTTTTGTAATGTGATGACCAAAACTGGATTCAGTTTAGTATAGTACTAATACTTCATATGATTTAAATTCTATGCCTTGTTTATACAACCAAGGATTGTATTAGCGTTTTTGGCTGCTGCCGCAAACTGCTGGTTCATGTTTAAGTGATTGTCCACTAGGATTTGAATAGAATAGAGCTGGAGGGGACCTTGGAGGTCTTCTAGTCCAGCCCCCTGCTCAAGCAGGAGAACCTATACCATCTCAGACAAGTGACTGTCTAGCTTCTTTTTAAAAATCTCCAGTGATGGAGCACCCACGATTTCTGAAGGCAAGCTGTTCCACTGGTTAATTGTCCTCACTGTCAGGAAGTTTCTCCTTAATTCCAGGTTGCTTCTCTCTTTGATCAGTTTCCAACCATTGTTTTTTGTCCTGCCCTCTGGTGCTTTGGTGAATAATGTGACCCCCTCTTCTTTGTGGCAGCCCCTCAAATACTGGAATACTGCTATTATGTCTACCCTATTTCTTCTTTTCTTTAGACTAGCCAAACCCAAGTCCTGCAGCCGTTCTTCGTATGTTTCAGTCTCCATGCCTTTAATCATCTTAATTGCTCTTCTCTGAGTTTTTTCCAAACTCTCAACATCTTTTTTGTGACATGGTGACCAAAATTGGCTGCAGTATTCCAGCTGTGGTCTTACTAGGGTTTTATAAAGCAGTACTAATACTTTGCACGATCTTGATTCTATGCCTGTTTATACAACCCAGGATTGTATTAGCTTTTTTGGCTGCTGCTGCACACTGCTGGCTCTTAGTCAAGTGATCATCCACTAGGACTACAAGGTCCCTCTCACAGTTACTGTTTTTAAGCCAGGTCTCACCCAATCTGTACTTGTACCTTTGATTTTTCCTGTCTAAATATAAAACTTTGCTTTTCTCCACATTGAAACTCATTTTGTTGGATAGGGCCCATTGTTCAGGTTTGTCAAGATCTTTTTGGATCTTTGTCTTCTGGGGTGTTGGCTACTCCTGTCAGTTTGGTGTCATCTGCAAATTTGATGAGTTCCCCTTCAACTCCCTCATCTAAGTCATTGATGAAGATATTGAAGAGTACTGGGCCTTGTGATACCCCACTGCTTACTTCTCTCCATGTGGATGTAGTGCCATTGAGGACTACTCATTGAGTATGGTTTGCCAGCCAGCTACAGATCCATCTGGTGGTGATGTTGTCTATTCTACCTTTTTCTAGCTTACCAAGGAATAGGTCGTGGTCTACTTTATCAAATGCCTTACTGAAATCTAAGTATACTACGTCCACAGCATTTCTCTGGTCTACTAGTTCGGTCACTTTATGAAAGAATGAAATAAGATTGGTTTGGCATGATCTGTTTTTAACAAACCTGTGCTGGCTACTAGTTATAACTTTGTTTGCTTCTAGTTTTTCGCAGATCTTTTTTTTTATTATCTTTTCTAGGATCTTCCCAGGTATTGATGTTAAACTGATTGGTCTGTAGTTCTCTGGGTCTGTTTTTTCCTTTTCTTGAAGATGGGAACCACATCAGCCCTTTTCCAATCCTCAGGTAATTCCCCAGTGTTCCAGGGTTTCTGAAAGATATAGTACAACGGTTCTGAGATAACATCTGCCAGCTCCTTCAAAACTCTGGGATGTAAACCATCAGGTCCCAATGATTTCTATTCGTCAAGATCAGATAGGTATTCTCCAAACATTTTCTTGCTTATTTTAATTTTTATTTCTAGTCTGTCTTTTACAGTTAGGATTTTGGTAGGTTGGGCTATAGTTTCTTTTTGCATGAAGACTGATGCAAATAATGAATTAAGCAGCTCTGCTTTCTCTCTACTGCCTGTTACTTCCTTGCCATCTTCTCTCTTAAGTGGACCAGTTCTTGACTTTTTTCTTGTTATTTATATGTTGAAAGAAACTTTTCTTTTATTATCTTTGAATTTTGTTGCAAGTCTTTGTTCATTCTGAGCCTTTGCTTTCCTGACTTCATCTTGCAGATTTGGGCTGTCTGAGGATATTCTGCTTAGTTATGTGTCCCATAACTATATACTCTGTGGTGCTCTCTGTCTAAACTGAACCACACATTTCCTCCCAGGAATCCTTTAGAAACCAGGAGGAGCATGGGTCTAATAAGCAGGTGGTCAGTCTTACAGTCATGAGAACCTTGTCTACTTTCGTAGTAAGTAAACCTGTACCAAGATCAACATCTAAGTGGAAGTGAATCAGAGCAATTTTGTTTAATAGCTGCTCTGCAAAATCTTTTTTGCAGCCCTGTAGGTACACATGTTAGGTGCCTCTCCACAAAAGAGCTCTAACTGGATGACCGGATGGCTTTCTGAAGATGCAATAAGGGCAAAGAAGAACTGGTGCTTTGCTGCCACAGAGTAGGCTACAAGGTAGACTTTAACAGTAATTCTGTGTTCAGTCCAGTTTGTACCTTGTTGACCTCCAGTGGCACTCCAGGCATCTCTTAATCTGCTTCATCTCCCTCAAATCTTCTGTAAACCATGGAGAGTGATGGGGTCTGTGATAAGAGACTTCCTGGATGCTATCCTAATCAAGGCCTCTGCTATCCTCTTTTTCCAGACAATGACTAAAGCCTCACACAGATAGTGCAGCAAACCATTAGAAACAACCCATTCACTCTGGAACCAACTGAGATCCATCAGTCACCATGGATAAAATAGGTCCTGTCTCTGCTGTGGGGAGTAGTATTGGAAAATCTTGTGGTTAACTGGACAAGATCTGACCATGACAGAGGAGCCACAGAGATTTCTCCAAATCCAGATCACACTGACAAGAACATCAAACCAAGTTTGGACCACTATCCTGTGTTAGGCCCTGGATGACCTGGAATAAACCCATGGCTATCATGGTGGCCATGAATTCTTGAGCAACCTCAGTCCCCATCCCCAGAGAAAGCAGATTGAAATGTCCCAGGACCATATGTCTCAGAAACTCCTCTGTCAATCCAAAAAAAGGAGTCAGAGTCCAAGCAGAAGGGTTGCTATGGTTAATAGAATAAATGTAGAATAAATCTCCCACATGTTGCTTGCAAAATTCTCTTCCCAAGTTGAAAAATTTCAGCCCTAAATTGAATATTTCAATTCAATTTAGGGCTGAAAGTTTTCAACTTGGGAAGAGAATTTTGCAAGCAACATGTGGGAGATTTATTCTACAGTCCTTAAAAATGTCACATCACTTGTTAACTTCATTATCATGACATTTTACAAGTCCACAAGAATCCCGAAGAAGCGTAAGAATTAGGTGGCTTTGTTTCTCAGTTTCAGCCTCAGAGCTGGAAAAGAGAAATTTGAGTACAGTATGGGGCCTAAATACACGTTAATAAATCCTGCTTTTTTCATGGTGAAATGCAAACTCCTTTGTGCAAAAAGATGTGAAATACATATTTCTTTTCTAATCCAAGTCAAAGCTGAATTGTGTGAATGTGTAGCTGTGACAGCTAGAATGTACATTTTAAATGCTTATAAGTGTGTTTCTCACAGTAAAAGAAAAGTTAATTGAAACAGTACCTATACACAGTTTGGTTTTGATTTGAGGATAGATACTTTTAAAAAGTCCATTCTCTGTTTTATAAAATGCCGATTCAATATTTACAAAAAGTAACAAGAAGTGACATTGCACTTTGAATTGCTAGATGCTTGTTCTAGAAGAATTATTCTAACCAGAAATTCTACATGTTAATACACCGTAGAAAAACATGTGCAAGTTGCACACACACACACACACACACACAAACAAACTGCTGACAGAAGCTAACAGTAGGTGGTCTCTTAGTATCTTGCTGGTTTTGAAGTTCTGCAAAGGAATAAGACTTGAAATGTGGGCAAAACGAAAGGAAAGGGAAGATGGAAACTACACAAAAGCACATTGGTGACCTGAGCATGGGTGACTTGAGATACCTTGTTGTTCCCAGTATGCAGGCATACAAGAGGGCCTTTTTTAGCCACCCCAAAATCAGGATAGGGAAAAAACACCAGGAAGAGGGGAAACCAAGCAGACGGTGAGTGCACAGAGTTAGCAGGGGAGGGAGGGAGGAATGCTAGAGATGGGTTTCTCCTTTGACTAAAAGGCAGTGGGTAAGCAGAGCACGCAGTTCAGAGGGTCATTAAAAAGCATCAAAGGAGGTAGCCTCATGATGGTAATAAGACGAAGGCAAAGAAATAAAGGGTCCATTGATCTGTACTATTGAGTGTGACATTTTAACCGAAGCTAAAAGCCAAAAGCCGAGCTGGCCCTTTGATTCATCTGCCTGCCTGTTTTAGTAAATTGTGTTCCCCTACCTCCCCTTTCTCCCAGCCAGTGGCCTCAGAGGTCACTTCATATTAGCTAGCTTGTTAATACTGAGGCAATCAATACTTAATCAACAAGTAATGGGATTTTGCAGTCATCCTGTATGATCTTTCAATAAAGCCCTGAATCCATCTCTGCCTATTCAGAGCTTGGCTGAAGGTACATGACGGCTGAAAATGAGGAAAGGGGGTAGGGGGAGAGCAAAGGAGGCATTTGATGGTCTGATGCTCTTAGGAAGATCTGCATCTGATTAAGGCACCACACAGCCACTGTCCTTTATCCCTTCATTTCTTTATGCCCGCAGAATGCACCACCGCACCATTATTTTTCATCTCTGCTTCAAAAGCAGCACACAGAGAGAGGGATGAATGTTTCCTTGGCATGAGGCCCTTTTTGCCTCTTTGTTCCTGATACAAGACCCCTCTGGAAAAGCATACCAGGCATTTAGGATCTAACAGCAGACCTAATTCTAGACTAACATCAACTTCTCCAATATTGCCTCTGCAGATTCCAGTCGCTGCAAAGAACTTACAGGCATGACCTCCACCCCTCCCTACCTAACCCAACAAATATTCCGATGTCAGCCCTCTGAAAAATGTCATTTGAAACTGATCTGAGCTTCAAAGAATAATCTGCAGTAGCACATGTAGGAGAGCAGCAGACGGCCTTGGGTAGAGAAATGGAAAAGGATCCACTACCAGCAACCTAGCAATAGCACTTAGACTTACAGACCACTTCACAGTGCTCTCTAAATAGTTTACAGAGCCAGCATATTGCCCCCAACAATCTGGGCCCTCATTTTACTGAACTCGGAAGGATGGAAGGCTGAGTCAACCTTGAGCCAGTGAGAATAGAACTGCTGACAGTTGGCAGAATTAGCCTGCAATACTGCATTCTAACCACTGTGCCATCATGGCTCTTACCCCACTAAACCTGCCCCACTAAACAAATCTAATATGGAATTCTGGGACTTGACCACAGGGCTGACTTCAGGTTTGGACATTATTGGCCATCTGCCAAGATTTGTACCTACACGTAAGTTTTGTCTGTCAAACCCTAGAGGGTTCTGGCATTACTGAGCTTCCTTCTCCGGTGAATGAGCAGCAGTAAGGAGATTGAGCATGACTTTTCCTTACTTTTCCTCTCCCTTGGGCAACCTTTTGGGTTGAGGACAGAAGAAAAAAGCAAATGAATAGGGAAGGATGACAATGCTGCCTGGGAATTCTGGGAATTGTGGTCTTAACATATCTTGTAGGACAGCATTTCTCAACCTTGGCAGCTTTAAGAAATACAGACTTTAACTTCCAGAATTCTGTAGAGTGTAACATATATGAAAACACAAGCAGAAAGTAAGCATGCTAGTACTGTATTTAACATCAAGACCATACAATCAAGACAATTCTGTGCAATGCATTTTGCTCCCTGAATTGGAGAGTTATATTGGATTGCACAGATTTGCACTGAAGCAAAGTCTGAATTTCACAGCCCCTGTTTAGCTCTCAGAATTTTGCTATCATCATAGCATTGTTATGAGCTAGACAAATATCACCATAAAGACAGTCAGTGGCCCTGCAAAAGGATGACCTATTAAGAATTAGCAATTCTTGGATTTGGATTAGATTGAGTTTTGGGGGGAATCATAGCCCATTTCAAACACATATAGAATGCAATGAACTGGAGAAAACTAGCTTGGACAGCAGGGCATTCATTGGATGGGTCAACAGAGTCAAGATGACAGTTATGATCATGTGTTCAAAGCCACACCCTATTTATATATGCCACACCTGCAGCACTCATAAAAATGGGGCAGGGCTTTGATTGCATCATTGTTTCAGCTTTCAGGATGTTCCAGAGAAAGGTTGGTAATATAGCCCAACATACAGTTTGTAGTGTGCACAATATATTTATCTATTTGCCACAGTGACAATACAAATGGTTCATTAAATTGATTATGGTTCCTTTGGACCTGAGCCTGAAGGGTTGTTTTAAAATGTAAATTGCCAAGGATCCTGCAATTTGAATAACTTTGTCTAGCATCACAGTCCCTGGCACTAAACAAGTGTTTGCAATATGAAATCAAACATGTATGCCACTTAAATCAGTGTTTACAATATGAAATTACAAGCCTCTCTCTTTGCTATTCAACCAATGTGTTGTGCGATAACCCTAACTTCGTATAGTTAGGAAAGTAAACCCCTTGCCTCCCCCTTTGAAAAAGGCCTAGAAGTAAAGGAAAATCCTGGTCCTACCCAAGTGCATGATTCAGCCCATTCACTTTGCATCATTGTCCTATCTTTAGTGACCCTCATTCCCTCAAAAACGTTAAGTGTATCCTCTAAACACAAAAAGATTGCTTTCATCTGAATTGTAAACAATAGACTATACTGATTGGACTTAATTAACTTTCAATTAAAGTAAGAGTCTCCTACTTCTTTATGCCTCTTTTTAAGTTTCTGCAATTTCAGTGCTATTAAATTAGTCATCAGTGCAGGACATCACAATTAAAATTGTCACAATAAAACTGAAAATCATTTCTTAAAAATATCAATAAAGCTAACAAATGTATTTCATACCAATCCCTGAAAGCATCCTTAAAATAACAACCTAAAATTGCAACAAAATTGAAAATCATTTTAACAAAATCAATGAAACAAATGCATTTACAGACAGTTGTTTTAACTTCCTTAGAAATGGCAGCATAAATACTAAATTAAGAACTTTCAGTTGGGCATATAAATCCTTCCTATAAACACCAGCTCTTTGTACAGCTACTGAGACGCCAAATGGAAAATAGAGAAGAATATTTCTGAAGAAAGAATAAGGAGTGGTGCTACCAAAAAGAAGGATGATGTGATGACTCAATGGTTAAGATGCTGGGCTTGTCATCTGGAAAACCAACAGCCAGGTTTCGAGACCCGAGTGCTGCACAACAGGGTGAGCTTCTGTTACTTGCTCCAGCTCCTGTCAACCTAGCAGTTTGAAAACATGAAAATGCAAGTAGATAAATAGGTACCATGCATTCTGCATTTTCATGCTAATCACATGATGACAGAAATGTCTCTCAGACAACACATGCTCCCTCAGCTGAGAATCAGAGATGAGCACTGCCCCCTTGAGTTGGTCACAACTGGACAGGAGAAACTTTAAACATTTAACCAGAAAAAAGGCTGGTCTCATAACCTTACCTTCAGTGAAAAGTCCCACAGCTAAGAGTTGGAAGACAGATTTATTAAAACGGATGTTTATAAAGAAACCTAGACTTGAGAACACACAGGTCTTCAGTAGCCATCACCAGAACTGGATCCAGAAACATCTTGGTAACTATTCTTTGCTAGAATTTGCAGAAGAAAGAAAGCAGAGCTGCTTAACTCATTCTTTGCATCGGTCTTCACACAAAAAGAAATTATAGCTCAAGCTACCAAAAACATAACTGAAAAGGACAGACTAGAAATAAAATTCAAAATAAACAAAAAAATGGTAAAAGAACACCTGTTTGATCTTGATGAACATAAATCACCGGAACCTGATGGATTCCATCCCAGAGTTCTAAAGGAGCTGGCAGATGTCATCTCAGAACCATTGCACCATATCTTTAAAACATCCTGGAGCACTGGGGAACTACCAGAGGATTGGAAAAGAGCTGATGTGGTTCCCATCTTCAAAAAAGGAAAAAAAAGCAGACCCAGGAAACTACAGGCCAATCAGTCTAACATCAATATCTGGGAAGATACTGGAAAAGATAATCAAAAAACAGATATGCCAACTGTCATGGTTCCGATAGATGAGACCAATCAAAAGAACTTCAAGGCATGGAATTCTTCCTCAAAGAACATTTTTTATTTGGCTACAAAATAACAGCACACACAAAGGTGAACCCAAGACTAAATTCCCCTCCCCTCAGTTACAAAGTTGCAAGTTGCAATTCCCACCCCAATTTGCTGTCATAAATCACATTCACCAATTGTTAGAAAACGCGGGCACTCCTCCCAGCTCTCCAACCCACCAAAATATTATCAGCAATGACCTTGGTTCCTATACATTTGAATTGTTTTGGCTAACTGAAAACTACACCCCCCCTTTCTTCTTCTAACTAAATATGTAGCAACAAAGGAAAAATGGAAATGGCTTCAGTTCGGTTTGTCACAGCGTTTACACCAACATCTAGAAACAAAGGAAGTTATAACTAGAAGCCAGCATGCATTTGTTAAAAACAGATCATGCTAAACCAATCTTATTTCATTCTTTGACCAAGTAACTAAATTAGTAGACCAGAGAAATGCTGTGGACATAGTATACTTAGATTTCAGCAAGGTATTCAACAAAGTAGACCACAATCTACTTCTTGGAAAGCTAAAAAAGTGGGATAGACAGCATCACTATCAGATGGATTTTTAATTGGCTGACAAACCGTACTCAACAAGTTGTCCTTAATGGTACTACATCTACATGGAGGGAAGTAAGCAGTGGGGTACCACAAGGTTTTGTCCTAGGCCCAGTAATCTTCAACATCTTCATAAATGACTTAGATGAGGGAATAGAAGAGGAATTTATCAGATTTGCAGATGATACTAAGCAGGCAAGAATAGCCAACCCCTTAGATGATAGGCTCAAGATCCAGATGGATCTTGACAGACTTGAACAACGGCCCCTATCTAACAAAATGAAATTAAATGTAGAGAAAAGAAAAGTCTTACACTTAGGCAAGAAAAACAAAAAGTACACATATAGATTGGGTGAAACCAAGCTTAACAGTAGTAACTGTGAGAGGGATCTTGGAGTCTTAGTGGACAATCAATTAAATAATCCCAAAACTCTTTGCTATCTTATTGTGAGGAAGCACTGGTAGAAAACAAGCCTGCTTTTAGCAGACTAACTGCAGGCTCAAAAATATTTCAGGTGCACCATTAAGTTTGAATGACCAGGATAAATGTTCCTTAAAGGCCCCAAGATTTGCCAGGCACTTCTTAGTTCATGCATGGGAACATTTTTTTCCCAAGGCCATATTTCTTAGGGACACTCTGTTAATTGTAACCAATTTCAAAGCCACAAGTGGGTGGGTCAAGAAAAAATGTAGATAGGCCTAATTTATCCTCTTTTCTATTTATGACACATATAACACACACACACTGCTCTTCTTCGGTACAATTGTCAAAAAATGGATTATTTGCCTGAGATCTGAATCAATTTCAGGCAGAGAGCTTTGAACTATGGTGTTTGGGTAGTCCACTTTGACTTACTTTTGTGTTGATCAAATGTCAGTGATTCCTCATGAGATCATCATTCATGCCTAATGCTGTTGTTGCCACCTACCTTCCCATGTAGTTCAGCATGCATTCAAGCACCAGAGGCAAGATAATATTTTGTTTTGATAGAAGTTTATTGTGCTTTGTGGAATGCTATTGTGGAAAGCCTTAATGTTGGGAGAAGCTTTTGTGGGTACCTAGTTAGGATCAATTTAAAAAATTGATCAAAAAAACTCATCAATAGAACATGGTACAACAACCTTCCCAACTTGGAAGACTGTGTAGAAACTGAACTTCTCAGAATTCCCTGATAGCCTACTCTTTCCCACATAACATTTCTGGAGGGTATCAAGTTGGAGAAAGCTGTGGTATGAAATGGTTAGTTTCCTGGCTTGAACTGTTGAAACATAGGTATGTGAAGTACAATCCAGCAAAGATAGGCTTTTAACATCTGTTCACTTATACATTATGGATCAATTTCAAATAGCATTTTTGTGGTCAATTCTGTATCTGCTGACTAGCCTAAAGAGTCAAAGATATTTGCTAAGCAAATAAAATCTTCTGGACATTTGCTTAATGATGAACAAGTATGCACATGAAGAATGCTGTCATACCTGGTTTCACCCTTTCATATCCTGGTTTTACTATCTCTCTATTTTCCCCTTCTCCCAACATACAATCTCACTTGTTCCTAATCTCAATTTTATATAAATCTTGCTCCATCTAGCCTTATATTTATATACGACTAAAATTCTCATGTCTGTAATCTTTACTTGGGAGATCATAGGGCAAAACTTTGTCAAGTAGCTCAAATGGTCTATCTTACACAGGGGTCTTCAAACTTGGCCCTTTTATGACTTGTGGACTTCAACTCCCAGAATTCCTCAGCCAGCATTGCAGTCCACAAGTCATAAAAGGGCCAAATTTGAAGACCCCTGATCTTACAGAATGCTGGAACTCATTACTCCCAAGGGAATGAAATTTAGGGAACTTGTGGCTACTTCAGTGTTGCTGTGTTGCTGTTGCTTCAGCACTGCAGAATGCTGCAGTCATATGTTCTCCATTTTTAATCCTCCACCCAATAGCAGCTACGTACTTGTGATGGGAAGGGAAGAGAAAAAGGGAGAGAGGGAGGAACAGGGAAGAGGGAAACCTTGCACATCCTTCTCAGTCCATGCCCCCCTCCCTTGCTTTCCCTGACCCTCATGCTCTCCATAACCCTTCTTGAACGCACAAGGATTGTGAATCTTTTGGGGGACAAATGACAAAATTGCATAGTGAAATCATGAAGTTCCCCCCCTTTATAAATATATTGTGATGTACATTGCAAGTACATAAAGTGTGGATCTTGCATTGCAGTATCAAAAAGCAAGTTTTGCCATTCTAACAACATTCTGGCTTGCTGTAAATGCCTTTTGGGGGGGGGGGCTTTTTGGGGGTAGTTTGTGTCTGAGAAGAACCTACAGGCCATACTGAATTCCATGTATTTTTCTTGCTTCATCCTACAGTTCCCAAACTGCTGAATTTAATAAATAATGTTTTTAGCAGTATGACTTCCACAGGCATAATAATCAAGTTTACCTTCTAACATACTAATAATCCTAAATGCTTTCCCAAAAAAGAAACTGAAGATTCCAGCTTTTCCAAATTATGCTGATGTCTCTGAATCTATCTTTCTATGATTTTTGTGGTTGGAAGATAAGTTTTGAAAAATGTAGCTCAGGAACATATTGAGCTGGATCCACCTCAGTCTGTATCATGACTATACAGTTTCAGTGCTATGCTACCTTATGACAAACCCTATTAAGCAGGGCTTAAGCAAGGAGGGAGGCTGTTCTTTGTCACACAAGAATCCTTTGCTTAATTATAGCAGTAAGTGGTAAATGTTGACAGTGAAGGGCTATTTCCAACAAGAAACCTGTTATATTCAAGTGTTATCTGACAGTGCATTGTATGACTTCATTAGCTTGAATGATTAAATTAACTCTTACAACTGACCTGAGTTCTGCATAGCAAAAACTGAACTTTGGATAATCAAAGAGTTGTAACATGCCATCTGCAGGCAGAGGCTTCAGATCTGACCAGGGTAGGATTGAAAGGTATGTTTTTTTTTCCCCAGTCTTAGAACTTTCTGATCAATACACATGTGAATTGGAATACATACATGGAAAGTCCATAATTTTTGGAGGGCCCAAGGTAAAGTATATCATGTATTATCAGGTTACCCGAGGGACCCATTCCAATTGCATCAACCCATCCCACCTGGTCAGCCAGGGAGACTGTGCTACGGACTCTGTTGGTTACAGAATTTTGACAGATGGTGTCTAGAAAGAGAGCCTTCTTTGCCATTGCTCCAACCCTATGGATTAACTTGCCTGCAGAGGTGAATTTGGCCCCCATTCTTATGGCCTTTCAGAAGGATGTGAAGATTTGGCTCTTGCAATTGGTATGGGAATCAAAGAGTGACACACTAAACTGGGTGTGGTTGATGGCTTGAGGATACTTAATTTTAGGAACCATGTCTATGTATCTGTATCTTCTGTTAAGGATTTAGTTTTGTTAACAATATTTTAAAATTTAAAATTCTTTTTAATATAAAATAAAATTTTCATTTGTTTTTGATATGTAACTAATAAAAGTTGGATGAGAATTTATTGTGTATTTTTCCCCTGCCCTATAGATGCTTCAGTATGTTGGTCTAGAGAAGCCCTCATGCTGATTGCCAAATTCCCAAAGGTTACTTGGTTGAATGATTTCACAACTGGAGTCTGACATCAAAGGCAAATGAGGTGCCATGGGGGTTCAGGAAGCTTCCATAGCTAGGAATCAGACTAAACTGTGAAACCGTAAAGACACACCTGGACTTTTAAACATTTCTGCACTGTGCCTTGCACAGCCTTTCCTAAATTGATTACTAGAAAGACATTGGACAACAGCTATTGTCCCCCCCAGAACTGCAGTTTTCCATGCTGTGCAGGGTAATGTGCTTCAATGCCAGTTTGGGGAAAGTATCTTAATGCAACAGTTTCCAGCTTTTTGCCCAATCTCATAATCTTATGAAACATTGGGCTATCTCCTTGTTAGCAAGCCATTTAAAATATTTTTGAGAACATAAAACACCTCTGGATCTGCTCATATGGTGACCTAATACAGCATTCTGTATCAGTATTCCAAATGTGTTCTCTCTATTAATATGTATAATGACACCAATACATATTAGAATTATTATACAGTTCTATTTTTCAAGTCCTTTCCTAATAATTCCAAGCATGAAATTTGTTTTATGTATTTATTGAGCTTGACCTGGATAAGAAAAGTCTCTTTATACTGGTGTTGGCTTTCATGGTCAGTGTTAATCAAGTGTTTGGGCTGAATGGTCATGGTCTACTATCCTAGTATCTTGATATGGTGCTGTGGCTGGCACCTTTATAGGCAGAGCGATCTGATGGTGACAAGTTTCTGAGTTAGTAGACTAAGATGTAATTATTTGCTATCCTGGTGTTTCACCAGCAACTGTGGCTGGTATCTTCAGAGATGGAAGTAGTCTGCTCTGAGGCTTACTTCTTGGATGCTCAGACATAACTGAGCAGAAACTGAGCACTTATTTTGTAATAGATATCAAACATTCAAGGACATATAATATAAAAATTAAATATCTAGGTCATAAAATCATAAGCCAATAAATCATAGCAATGACTGTCAGAAAGTTAGAAATGAAGATCAAAAAAATTAAAAATGGTTCAAGTCCAGAATCTAACTGGAACACTGTCCAAAAGACTTCAGTATTTAACATCTTTCTAAAAGCAGTCAGGGAAAGGGCTAGTCTGACCTGCTCAGGAAGGCTGGCTTCAGCTTCTTTCACATCTCAGAAATATCTGGTTACAAAGAGCCTCTTCCTGATGTTTAATAGTTTGGGCTAACCAAAGGTGGAATAGGCAATCTTGAAAGTATCAAAATAATAAATGGCATTATAGGTAATAAAAAAAACAGCACTTCTTGTTAATAGAATGGATTGCCTGGAATTTTTCTTCAAAGAAAATAAGAAAGAAGATACATCACTCCAAAATGTCTGGGATACAGCAAAAGCATATTTTAGACGAGTAGCCATAACCTACTGTATATAGTAAAAAAGATGAAAGACATAAACACAGAAGAAATCCCTCAGGAAAAAATAAGGCAATACTTAGAAAATGCTAAGTTACCAAAAATCTCAGAGAATTTCAAAAATATGCTAAATGGGAAAATAACAGTGATAGAGTTGACAGAAGCTATAAAAAGACAAAAAAATGATAAGACACCAGGCCCAGATGGACTACCGGCAGAATTTTACAAATGTTTACAAGATACATTAATTTTACCAATGTAAGAAGTGTGTAATGAGGTATTACTATAAGCCAAATTACCAAATACATGGATAGATGCCAATATTATGCTAATACCCAAAGAAGACACAGACTTGACCCTGATAAAGAACTACAGACCAATATCTCTACTAAATGTGGACTATAAAATCTTTGCTTCAATAATAGTAGAAAGACTAAAGAGATTCTTGATTGAATTTATACATTCAGACCAAAATGGATTTTTACCAAAGAGACAAATAAAGAACAATTTAAGAATAATTTTAGACACATTGAAATATTATGAAACACACCCAGGGAAACAAATGGCTTTGATTTTTTTAGATGCACAGAAAGCCTTTGACAACGTCAATTGGCAATTTATGGTTCAACAACTAAACCATATGGATTTTGGAGAAAATTTTATGAATATAATCCAAACAATTTATCACAGACAAACGGCTAAAATAATTGTGAATGGAGATTTCACAGAGAACTTCAATATTAAAAAAGGCGCAAGACAAGGATGTCCATTATCCCCACTATTATTTATCTTAACTTTGGAAGTGTTGAACAGGAATGTTAGACAGGACTCAGAAACCAAAGGAATGGAGATAAAAGATGAAAAGTACAAACCACAAGCATTCGCAGATGACCTGGTATTTATATTGGAGGATCCTTTAGAGACAAGTCCTGAATTATTAATAAAGATTGAAGAATTTGGAGAAGTAGCAGGACTGAAAATTAATAGAGAAAAGACTAAAGTTATAGTTAAAAATCTCACAGATAAACAAAAAAACCAACTATCAGTAAAAACACACCTGCAAGTAGTTAAGAAAGTCAAATTCTTGGGGATATATCTAACAGCAAGATGTGCAACAATAAAAGAAGACAATTATGTAAAATTATTAAAACAAATAAAACTAGATTTGGAAAAATCTACATCAATCCTGGGAAGAATAGTGATGGTGAAAATGAACATTTTACCAAAGCTACTCTTTTTATTTCAAACAATACTGATAAAAATTGACAAAAATTTCAAACAGTCACATTAACATGGTTAAAAGAATGGATAACTCTTAGAAATAAAAGACTATTATACCTAGAAGGGCATGACCTACCACTTGGATGGCATGCTTTCCTATGGTATGGGAAGAACAAAATTCACAAATACTTTCAAAACCACTATGTAAGAAATGCACTGCTCTTGATATGAGAAAAGGTAAAATCAACTTACATGAAAATATCAGGATAGATTTTGACAATGGAGGCGTTTGTACACCCAGACTTAATCAATTATGAGAAACTTGTGACTTATAAAGTTATTTTGAATACTGATGGGAAACTATAAACTAAACAAGAATTGGAAGAACAGGGCATTGAGCTATCATGGTGGTCACACCTGCAAATGCAAATGAGATATGAGAAAGATGCAAAAATATATGGTTTTTACAAAGACCAGATAACGTTAGACCAGATACTATTGCCATCAGATGACAAACTGATTAAGAAACTGTACAGCTTTCTGTTAAATTTAAAGATGGAAGAAGAACAAGTTAAAGAAACAATGATAACTTGGGCAAAAAATGTAGAGTTAGAAAAATGGCAAAACCTATGGGAAAGAAATTACAAAATAATGAGGGCAGCTACTTACAAAGAAAATGTATATAAAATGTTCTATAGATGGCATTTACCACCTGCAAGATTAGCAAAAATGTTTAACAATGTGTCTACCAATTGTTGGAAATGCAGACAAAATCCAGGCACGTATTATCATCTTTGGTGGACGTGCCCTAAAGCAAAGAACTATTGGTCAAAAATGCATAGGTGGCTAGAAAAGATGATAAGAACACATGTAGACTATAAACAGGAATTATTTCTTTTAGGCATAATATCAGAAAATTATGATAAGAAATGTGTATACTTAATACTACATATATTAACAGCAGCAAGAATTATATTTGCTCAACACTGGAAAAATGAAGAAATACCATCTGAAGAAGACATAATTAAGAAAATTTTGGACTGTGCAGAAATGGATAGGCTCACGTTGAAAATGAAGGGGAAGCAAGACTCAGAATACTTTCAAACATGGGGAATTTTTTTATAAATTGTTAGAAAAACGGAATAAAGGGTAGGAATGGAAATTGTATTACTATTAATGTTAAACACATAAACCCAGACAATGTGTTGCTTATTAAATACTAAGATTGTTACTGTAAAAAATTAATAAAATATACATAAAAAAATAGGATGGATTTCCTCTTTATTTATTTTTATATACTTCAAGTAGAGCACAGAATATTTGTAACTCTGGGTTGAACTGTGGAATCCTTGGTGCTCTCGGAGTTTGATTCTTTGCTTGCAGATGTTTTATTAGCTAACTAGGTAACATAATCAGTGAGACTGAATGTGTGGTTTGCTTCCTGTTCATATATGGTAGCTTCTCCTTTCAGGGTTAGGGAGTATGTGGTTTTCTCCTTGGTTGTTCGTTGATACCATTTTCTGCTTCATTGTTTGTCTAGTCAGTGCTAGTCCTTGCATATCAGGGTATTGGGTGCTGGTAAAGATGGACCCCCCCTTTTTTTTTACTTCTTGATCTCCTGTTTTTACTACATGATCTCCTGTCATGTTCTTCAGTAGTTCTATTGCAACCATTTTGATACTTGTCACCTACGTTTATTGTTAGAGGGATTGTTTCTTCTGATTATTATATTTTTCCCCTTCCTTGTATTATCTGTTGCTACAACCTAACTGCTGGTAAAGTAGGAAAGATAATTTCCCATCTATTACGTTTGTGAGGGACCACAAGGATTTTGAACCATGTCAGATTGTATAAGTTCTCTGTGTAGAAAAGATCACTGATAGCCCTTTGATAACAAGACTGTAGCCATTTATGAATTTTCTATTAAAATCTGGCGCATACCTGCAGTGTAGAAAATAGATTAAGAGGCAGGAAAGAAAAAGAAATGTGAAAATACATTTTGTTTTTGTTCAGCAATCAGAATTTTATGGCCAGCTTGTGAAGCAGGTCACCTGAAAAGACCTACAACTTAGGGAATTCTGCCATAGCTGCAGGGCATGTCTGGACAAAAAAAAGAGTTTGTTCCCATTTTAGCCAGAAAATCTCACATTTGTCAGCTCTGAGCCTCGGCTTGGACATCTGCTCTCTTATCCTTCTGTCAGGAACACGTCAGGACTAGCCTACTATGACACTTTTTATCAGCTCCAGAAACTGTCCTCATTTTTCACTAAACATATCATTTTCTCTCAGCTGTGTGCATGCTTTGAAAAATATAGTTAATGTTCATGTTCCTGCTATGATAAGCCAAGGATGAGGAAGGCAAGGCACACAGAACTGGCATATTGCATGCAGACTACCGCAGATTGTGATCTCTCTTTTGCCCAGAGTAGGACCACTTTTATATTCATCATGGCAGTAATTCATGAAGCAACAGAATGATCTGCTTAGAATAACTAGATTGATCAATGAATTGGAGACTTCCCAAATGTAGAGGTAGGGAAAGATGACTAGTAAGACCACATCTAGAATACTGCATCCAGTTTTGGTCAACACATTACAAAAAAGTTGTTGAGACTTTGGAAAAAGTGCAAAGAAGAGCAACTAAAATGATTAAGGGCCTGGAGACCAAAACATATGAAGAATGGTTGCAGGAATTGGATATGACTAGTCTAGAGAAAGGAAGGCCTAGGGGTGACATGACAACAGTGTTCCAGTATTTGAGGGGCAGCCACAAAGAAGAGAGAGTCAACTTATTTTCCTTAGCACCAGAAGGCAAGACAAGAAACAATAGATGGAAACTAATCAAAGAGAGAAGCAACCTAGAACTAAGGAGAAACTTCCTAATAGTGAGAACAATTAACCAGTGGAACAGCCTTCAGAATTTGTGGGTACTGCATTACTGGAGGTTTTTAAGAAGAAACTGGACAACCACATGTCTGAAATGGTATTGGGTCTTCTGCTTGAGCAGGGGGTTGGAGTAGAAGATCTCCAAGGTGCCTTCCAGCTCTCTTCTGTAACTAACTAATTAATCTCATGAGATTATGGTCTAAGGAATTTATGACGTAGGGACAAAGGTTTTTAAACTCAGATTTACATCAAGCAGGTTAGAATGTGGGAAAGGGTAGTTGGATTGCATACTTTTCCTCTCTTGTTCAAGCGAACCATTGATAACTTTTCTTATTCTGTTCTCAACATAACCATTCTCATTGCCTTGAACTAATATGACAGAAGATGGTAGCCTTTTCTGTTATTAACATGAAGGCCAATCTTCAAGCTCATGAATTTCATTTCCTGCCTATGGAGATGAGGGCCACAATATCCAGTGGACCCTGGAATACAACTTTAGGACCTTGGGACTGTACCATAAAGAGCATGAAATAGATTTATATAAGTATATTCAGAATGTAGAGAGATGTTTTCCAGTTTCTAATAGCATCAGTGATAAGAATCAATTAAGAAGTGGAAGTGAATTTCATCTAAATCTACTGGTATCTGTTTAAGCAAGTAATTTAAGTATTTTAAGGGTTACATTTCCCACATACTATATTGCTAAAGAGATAATTAAAATGTCATATTATTCCAAATATTTTAGTGTCAGTTATATAGCCTTAAACAAATATGTCCTGAGAAGATATGCATGTACAAACATTTTTTGTATTAAAAATTTACCAGTTATTAAAATAAGCTTTGACTAAATATATTCAAATATGAAATAAGCCAGGTATAGATTGATCAATATATTTCTGGGTTCAACTAATAAAATGAGGTTGAATTAGAACAAAGAGAAGCTTAATTAATGTAGAAAGCATTAACATTAATGGAAGCTACAGTCATAGGATGAGGTAATGGCCATTTTTAGATAGGTTTACAAGGGTTTTTTTTTTAATTCAGTTGATTGCTATCAGTCATAATACTTCTATAGAGCATCCAATACTGTACAAGGACAGTGTTTGTCTTGAATGCCATTTGTTGGGATTCCAGAGCAGCAGCTGTTACTGATTATCTTGAAAACAGGATGTTGGACTAGATAAATCCTGGATTTTATCCATTACCAGCTCTCCTTGCCTTTTTTATATATTTATCTTCTCTTAAAAAAAAATGAAGATGAAGGTATACCAATTATTTTGTTAAGTTTATAAAATAAAAGAAGTTTCTTGTTAATCTTGCCTAAGAATGTTAAGGAATTTATATGTGTGTATATATGTATGTGTGAATAATTGTGATTTCTGGTGTGGACCAAACAGGACCTGTCCTCCAGGAAGAACATGGAAATCAGAGGTGTCATTATTTTCCAGAATTCACACTTCTAATTTTGCAGTGCAGTCCTTGGTTTTAAAAAAATCAAAGTAATAAGACTTCTGCAGGATAAAGAAATCCCACAGGTTTCATGTGGCACATAAAGGGCTGCACTTCAGACTCAGGCAAGTCCACTCCTGGTTTGAATTCAGGAAAGTTAAGCTTCAAATGGATGCCTTAAGTATATACATGAAAGAAAGAAATTATGAGCCGTGGTGGTGCAGTGCTTAGAATGCAGTACTGCAGGTGAACTCACTGCTCACTCCAGGAGTTCAATCCTGACCGGCTCAAGGTAGCCTTCTATCCTTCTGAGGTCAGTAAAAGAGGACCCAGATTGTTCAGTGCAATATGATGACTCTGTAAACTGCTTAGAGAGGGCTGTAAAGCACTATGAAGTAGTAGATAAGTCTAAGTGCTACTGCTACTGCTAAATAAAGACCAACATATTAAACATTCTAGATTGCCACAAATTCTATCTTTTCTTGGTTTCTGTGAAAACCTCCTCCCTGTGCATGTCTGTGCATTCATATAAAATAAACAATTCCACCATGGCTTTTATTTATTCATTTTATTTATTTATTAATTAAAATACTTATAGTCCAGCCTCTATCCAAGTATGTCTTAATTTTTTTTTCAGAACTTTAAAAAATAATGGAGGACCCCAAAAGAGCTTTTGTTTGTATGCTTTATATTGGTTGGTACTTACCATATTAAATATTAAATTAATGCATTTGAATATTTATTTATTGAATGATATAAAACATCTTCATTAACAATATTAAACCAATTAGATATTAACACAAATAAAACATTTTACATGAAATAAAACTAGAAAGGAGGCATGGAAAGACAAAGCATTATATGACCAGTGCATTAAAAAAAGAATAGCAGGGAAAACAGATAATAAACAAGACCTGGCAATGGCTAAGAGCAGGAAAGTTGAAGAAAGAGGCAGAGGTGCTAATTCTGGATGCAATGCATACAAATCTAGAATTGAGAAGACAGCAATGGGTAGCAAGTGCCGCCTCTGCAAAGAAGCTGAAGAAACAGTGGTGTGATGACCCAGGCCCCCGAACGGAGGCAAGGCAGTTGGCTAGCAAGAGCTACAGTCCTGGAATCACTGCCAATGTTCACCCAAACGCTCCCCCATATGCTGGCAAGAGTTCAACCAAGATAGCCAGGAAAGTTTACAAAATTCTCAAGACAAGACAGATAACAACAAAACGTAAAAAGTCCTTTTACTCTCAGCTTGTCTGCGAACTGCAAACTGCAAACTGCCGACTGCAAGGAGAGATCAGGAATGTAAGCTGTGATCAGGAAGCAGGAAACAAACTGGTCTGGAATACAAAGCGTCCAGGTTACAAGAGCACAAGTCACGACAATATCAAGATCCCACATTTGTTCCCGGCAAATGGCTCACCCCACAGCGTCTGCTTAAATCCTAATCCACAGGTGTGCCTTGTGGAGTGGGGCGGGACGCTCTCCTCCCAAGCAAGTGAGCCTGCCTCCGTTGTTCTCTCCTCCTCTCTGCTCTCCTTGCTCTAGGATCAGGTGGGGGGGGCTTGCTCCTCGCCTGAACTCTGCCTTCCCTGTTCCAAACCAGAAGGGCCCTGGCCTGTCTCAGCCTGGTCCTCCCTACAGTCCTCTGAAGCTACAGACACCCCCTCCTGGGCCTCAACAGAGAACTCCATCTCTTCCTCGGAGTCAGGCTCGGACAGAGGCATGACAAGTGGATCACCTGGTTAGCTGCTGCAAGAAGATCCCATAGACTGACTACAATTAGCGGTATGACAAAGTAGCAACAATGATGCATTCGAAGATCTTCAAGAAATACAGTTTGCCTGCAAACAAGAACTGGTGGGACCATAAAATAGAGAAAGTCATAGAAAATGAAGAAGCTAAAGTGCTCTGGAACTTTAGACTTCAAACAGGCATCTGCCACATAACACTCCAGACTTAACAATTATTGATAAGAAAGACAAAAAAGTCTACACAGTGGATGTGGCAGTAGCTGGAAACAACAGAATAAAAGAGAAGGAATTGGAGAAGATAACAAAATACAAAGACCTGCAAATAGAAATAGAACAGTTGTGGCTAAAGAAAGCAAAGGTAGTATCAATAGCAATAGGCCCCTTGGGTGCAATTCTAAAATAACTGGAGCACCACTTGAACACCATCAGCACTGACAAAATCACCATCGCAATTGCAAAAGGCAGCTTTACATCCTGCAACAATACCTTTAACACCATCAAACATTAATATATGCCTATCCCAGATCCTTGGGAAGGACTCAATAGGGGGATAAAAATGCCAAATGCAGTCTGAACATCTGGTTGACTGTGCAGTAAACCAAAAAAATAATGAGAAGGGTAATCTTCTTCTAATTTTTTGCAAATATCTCCAATATCTAGCAAATAATTTTGATTTTGTTGACCCCTAGAATGAACTTGGAAGATTCCCAAGCATCCTTGGACCACACTTTCAGCAATGCTGTTCTGTCCTAATGCTCTCAAGAAAATTAAAAGTGATTTTTGTCCTAGAAAATAAAGTAAAATAGCTAAATTAATGGGTCTTTCCATAGAGTAATACTGGTATAAAATTTGACCAACATGAATCAGGTTTCTTGTTTGTTTGTTTGTTTGTTTTTTCTGAAGGATAAACCAGATGGTATGGTGCAAAGTCAGTGACCTTTTAGATAGAAGGCACCATCATTTGATTTTGTATAATGGCACAGGGATCTCTAATTTTTTTTTTCTTTAAAGCTCAGTTTCTGCATGATTTGACAAACACAAAAGACGTCCTTCTTAAACAAATTGTGATGAGATTGTCTGTTGTTATCTTTCAGGATTTGGCCCTTGCACTAGAAATCTCACAAAAGCACTGAGAACAGTGAAATATTGTGATTTTGATCATTAAAATATATTTATTGATGTTGATTATCAATTTTAATAATATCATTCAAGGTGCTATTATTTATTTATTAATCAAATTTAAATAGCCACACCTCTCACCAAACCCAGATTTGGATGTAGTGTGTAGTTTGAAGTCACCTACTGTGTCAGAGTCTGCATAGCCAAGGATTGAACCTGGAGTCCTCTTCATGCAAATAACACGTTCTGCATAGGTGACAATATATCTATATGTGTATTCCCCATTAAATGGCTCATTAAAATGTCAACAAATTAAAAAAAACATGGACATTTAATCATAATCTAGATTTTGAAATTGATATTCCATATACAGTAAAGCAATAACTCTACTCAGAAGCAAAATGACAGGAAAGTGTTGCTAATAGATGAAAGTGTGAGATCAAATGATCTTCACATTGATCTGAATGAAATAGCTTCCAGGTTAAATGTCTTTTTAATTGCACCTCATGCATATTTGAAAGATTCCAGCTTTATTCATCCCAATAGCTGTTCTGTTTTTAACAGACATGTTAATGCTTTCCTTCTGATTTTATATTATACTTATGGATATAGGTTGATCATAGCTCTCGACACTGGGGGCTCTCTAATGGATTGTATGGCTAAGATTCTTTGAAGCTAGAAAGGTTATGGTGAAATTGCACACATACATACACACACACACACACACACACACACAAATGTGGTGCTACTATTAAAACCTCTGGCCGAGCATACGAAATGATCCAAAGGTGGCACTTTATACAGTTATGTTCTTGACCTCAAAAATGCCTTCAGAAGGCTCAAATCTTTATAGTGCTTTACTGGCCTCTTACATTAATTCACTGTGAAAGCTGAAGTGGTTTGCTATATAATCACAAGAGACTAGAAATCCTTGAGGTTTCCTTTGGGACAGAGCTGGATGGGCAGGAAGGACTATTCAGCTGAATGCTATTTTCCCATTTTCCTTTGCATTGATACCAACTCTTGAATGAAAGAACAAGACAATTGGCATAGCATCTGAATGAAAATTTCAAAAAATTACCGAATTATGTGACTTTATCCTGATTATTATATACATATTTGAATGGTATGGGAATTTGGCACAATACCTTACTCTTCGATACCTTTATTCTTCTTTTTCTTCACTTTTTTTAAAGTATTTTTTCTTCCTATATTTCAGCATTGCTAATCTAAGAAAGAATCCCTGAGACTTTAATGCTTTAAAAGGAGGACATGATTTATTAATTTGCATTTGAAATAACAATTGCCATCGGGAAGAATCAGTGGAAGGCCTTAATTATGTGGGAAACTCAATGCCTCAATACATCATACTCCTATCCAAAATTCTGAAATTGCAATCCCCCCTCTCTCTTTTTATTTCTAGAAACATTGAGGAAGGTTGGGGTTCTCAGAGGATTCAGAAACCATATGTTATGAAACCTGGGATATAGCCAAGTGATTTTTCAAAGACTTTATGGTTTCAGACTGGCCAAGCCCAACATTTGGTCTCATGATTAGGAGAAATTGTATTCCTTTTGCTTAGTTCATTGTCTATCTATGGCTCCAGAACTTGGGTCTATAGAATTTCCATTTGAAAATATGTAATAATTGTCTTAATTCTATCTTCTAATGACCCAATCCAATATGTGTACTTCTAGATGGCTAAAATATTTTTGCAGCCTCTGAAAAGTACAGTGCACATGACAATGATACAGAACATCACCAAAGGGAGTTTTTTTTTTTTTTTTTTAAAGTTTTAAAGTTACTTCTTTAAAAAAAAAAAAGCAATAAAATAGCTGTGTTAAAACTAGTGGAGGTTTGACTTGTCTGCTTTATTGCCTGCCTGCTGCACATGCCAAAAATAATAATAATAAATAAATCTCCATGTTACAATTCAATAGTCTGTGGTACAATCTGGATTTCATGGCTGCCAAAATAAAAGGAGATGGTGAAATGTGCCCTTGGGATCGTGTGTATCCTTCCATTCTTGTATGTGATATCCTGTGCTATTTGGAGACAAGATGCTTGTGTCAACATGATCTCACAGTTAAAACTTAATAAACTTAATAAACTTTCTAAGAGGACTATACTTTTCCCACTTGCAGAATATTTCAATGCACTGCGGAATGGTCCTAGGCCCCTTAACTATGGTCCAATTTCCAGCATTTTCTCCCCTCTTTCTTCTCTTTCCTCTTTCTTTTCTTGGCCTAGGATAAAAACATACTACAAACCTAATTGAATTATGAACCACCCATTATGTTTTGTCACTTGCATGAGACCAAAATGACTTACCTAATTCAATCGCATGCATTTAGATATAAGTATGATGGATACTCACTCAATTCATTGAATCTCAAAAATGAAAGGAAAGGCAGCTTGGTTGTTTCAATGAACTCCTGACAAAAGGTGGATTAGGCATTGTTAAATCATTGTTGTATGTAGAATGAGGTAGATCTCAGCTATGGAATGACCTAGAGATCTAAGGACTTTCTACATATACAGAGTTATTTCCAAAGTTAGTTGCAGTTGGATGGCCTTAAAATTGAATGAATGAATATATGTGTGCATACACACATATTTAACTGAATCACAAATATAGATGGCCTCTATCTGCATGAATCTGTGGATCAAAAAATATATCTTCTATAGAATTATGTCATGAGCCCCTTAGAATGGGGAAATTTTGTACAACAGCTTCCTAAAAGTCATTGCAGATAACAGCCAGTCAAAAAGGTAAAGGTTTTGCCGGCCCAGTCATTTCTGGCGCTTGGGGGCAGTGCTCATCTCCATTTCTTAGCTGAGGGAGCCAACTTTGGCTGAAGATATTTCTGTGATCATGTGACCAGCATGACTATATGCCCAGGTTCACAGAATGCTGTTACCTTCCCGTCAAATTGGTACCTATTTATCTACTTGCATTTGCATGCTTTTGAACTGCTAGGTGAGCAGGAGCTGGGGCAAGTAACAGGAGCTCACCCCATCATATGGTGCTCAGGTCTCGAACCTAGGCTGTCAGCTTTCCAACTTACAAGCTCAACTTTTTTAATCACTGAGCCACCATGCCTCCTACACAGTCCAGTTAATAGCTTGCTTTTCTGTAATACAAGTGGCTTCTAGCTTCATTGAAAATAAATGTTATTTTTATATCTTTCCTCACTTGGAAATCTCACAGGAACGATTTTTACTGACAGTATCAAAACTCAGAACCTGGCTGCATTGTTACAGATGCCTGAAGTTAGACTCTTTGACTAGCTTATTGCAATATTTACCGAGTATTCAGATCCACTCAGTGCTTATTTGTGGCCTTGTATTTTAATAAGCATTCTGAGAAATGCATACAGGTAGTCCTTCACTTATGACCATAATTGAGCCAAAATTTCTATGGTTAAGTGAGACATTTGTTAAATGAGTTTTGCCCCATTTTATGACTTTTCTTGCTACAGTTGTTAAGTGAATTATTGCAGTTGATAAGTTAGTAGCCTGGTTGTTAAGTGAATCTGCTTCTCCATTGACTTGGCTTGTCAGAAGGTTGCAAAGGGGGATCACATGACCTTGGGATACAGCAAAGGTCATAAGTGTGAACCAGTTGCCAAGCATCTGAATTTTGATCACATGATGCTTCAATGGTTGTACCTGTGAAAAATGGTTATAAGTCACTTTTTTCCATGCTGTGGTAACTTTGAATGGTCATTAAATGAACTGTTATAAGTCAAGGACTACTTGTATTTATTCTTCTTACTCTTGTCTTTTCCATTGTCTATAATATTATTTTCAAATATTCTAAATGAAGAGAAAAGATAGTTAAGATTATAATAGAACTGTTGGGATAGACTAGAATAGAAAAGTCATCTTCACAATGTAAGATCCTTTGCAATAATGAAACCACCACACCACACCATATTTATCTTTTTGGAATTATTTATTTTTTTGTGTATTATCTCTCAAAGGACAATTTCAGATGATCATTTATCATGAAAATATGGTAGCTTTTCTGCCCGGAAAGTGGTAAAAGGAAGCTGAGAAAGAATAAAAGCTAAATAAGAAATAGCCATAACATGACAATTGCACTTAGGGTCTTCATTGGGATAATCCAGCTCAAGTAGAATCTCCGTGGATGGCCAGGAATCTTCCTCTTCCATTTAAAAGCAGACATTTGTAGAGGCAAGTGTATAGAGACTCAATGGATAGTTGTCAACATGAAGAAAAATATCAAGAGAAGCAAATTGGTAGGAAAGAAAGTAATAGCAAACAGTAAATTCCTTGAATGAGTACAGGGGAGAGAAGACTCCAAGCTGGAAGGTATAAAAATGCTTGAGTCCCAAATGAAAGAAGCTGTTAGCCTCATGTTGTGAGGTGATTTCTTCATTGCTGAGTATTATTTTTCCAATTTCTGACAATTAAATAAAATATGATATAACTGGACCTCATAGTCACAATACCATGAGCATGACATTTGAGGAAGTTATGTCTTCATTTTATGCTCAGGAAATTTGTCACATTACTTCTAATAATATTGGGGTTACAAGTGAAAGGTTAGCAGTTATGGGTTATCTAAAGTTTGCCAAGTTCAACTTTTCATTCAAAAGTCTGTTATTTTTTCTTCTTTATATAAATATTTTATTAATTTTCTAATTTTACAATCATGAGTTCTTAATAAACAATGTGTTGTCTCTGTCCATTGGTAATTCAGTGGTACATATTAACTTTCTCAGTCTAGTTCAAATACCACACCATCCAGTGCTTCCTTGATCCTCTCTTTTTCCGGCGGTATGCATTTTTCCACACTGGGCAAATACAATTCTTGTTACTGTTAATACATATACAATTAAATATAGACATCTTCATCACATTTTTCTGGTATTATACATAATATCGATAGTGTCAGTTTATAATATATTTTCTAGCCAGAACATATCTCAATTGCATTTGCACTTAAAATCCATTTATTCAATCAATATCCTGTTTTTCCCGCTTTTAAATTTTTTTAATTTCCCATCAATGTTCAAAATATCTCTATCGCTTATAATTTTTTCATAAAAAATTATATTTGAGTAACCAAAAGCTTCCCTTATTCAAACCCTTTTAGAATTTTCATATTTCCCATCTCATCTACATTTAGGCAAGAAAAACCAAATGTACAGGTATAGTATAGGGGGTACCTTGCTCAATAGTAGTAACTGTGAGAGGGATCTCGGAGTCCTAGTGGACAATCACTTAAATATGAGCCAGCAGTGTGTTGCAGCTGCCAAAAAAGCCAACACAGTGCTGGGCTGCATTAACAGAGGGATAGAATCAAGATCACGTGAAGTATTAATACCACTTACAATGCCTTGGTAAGGCCACACTTGGAATACTGCATCCAGTTTTGGTCACCACGATATAAAAAAGATGTTGAGACTCTAGAAAGAGTACAGAGAAGAGCAACAAAGATGATTAGGGGACTGGAGGCTAAAGCATATAAGGAACGGTTGCTGGAATTGGGTATGTCTAGTTTAATGAAGAGAAGGACGAGGGGGGACATGATAGCAGTGTTCCAATATCTCAGGGGCTGCCACAAAGAAGAGGGAGTCAAGCTATTCTCCAAAGCGCCTGAAGGCAGGACAAGAAGCAACGGATGGAAACTAATCAAGGAGAGAAGCAACCTAGAACTAAGGAGAAACTTCTGACAGTTAGAACAATTAACCAGTGGAACAACCTGCCTCCAGAAGCGGTGAATGCTCCAACACCGGAAATTTTTAAGAAGAGACTGGACAGCCATTTGTCCGAAATGGTGTAGGGTTTCCTGCCTGAGCAGGGGGTTGGACCCGATGATGACCTCCAAGGTCCCTTCAAACTTTATTATTATTATTATTATTATTATTATTATTATTATTATTATTATTATTATTATTATTATTATTATTATTATTATTATTATTATTATTATTATTATTATTATTATTATTATTATTATTATTATTATTATTATTATTATTATTATTCATTAAACATGAACCTCAGTCAACTGAACATTCAAATTGGCTGGCGCTGATGGTTGACACGGATTGCTTACAGCATCCTAGGTGTCAACCAGGTACCTTCTTAAAATATAAGATGTTCCGAGTAGCACAGTTTTTTGTAACATTGCTGGACTTATTGCAGGAAGCTGCAATTTCTTGATGTATTTTGCAAAGTTTTTGGACATAGTTCCCAGTGCCCCAATGACAATGGGTACCACTGTTACACGTTTCATCCATAATCGCGCAGTTTCGATGGCCAGGTCGCAATATTTTGTAATTTTTTCCAGTTCTTTTTCTTCGACTCTGGCATCTCCTGGTACAGCAATATCAATCAGCTGTATGCTTCGGTTCTCTACAACTGCGATATCCGGCCCATTGTGTTCCAAATGGTGATCTGTCTGTATTCGAAAGTCCCACAAGTTCTTCACCCTCTTATTCTCAACAACTTTTTCCACCCTGTGTTCCCACGACTTTTCGGACACAGGCAAGTCGTATTTTTTACACAATGCCCAGTGGATTAATTTAGCAACTCGATCATGTCTAGATTTGTAATCAGTTTGTGCGATTTTGCTGCACTCACAGATTAGGTGTGAAACAGTTTCAACTTTGTCATTGCAAAGTCGGCAATTTGGATTGTCAGTGGATTTTTGTATCTTCGCTTTCATGGCATTAGTTTGTAATGCTTGTTCTTGAGCAGCCAGTATTAAGCCTTCCGTTTCTTTCTTGATGGTTCCCATCTTAAGCCATGCCCATGTCAAGTTGTTATCACATTTTCCTTCAATGTTTTTCAAATGCTGTCCATGCAAAGCTTTGGTTTTCCATCTATTTAATCTGTCATCCAGCCGTTTTCCCTTATATTCTGCCTTTGTTTCTGTTATTTTTATAGTGCTCTCTGTTTTCACAGCCTGCAGCAGTTTTTCTGTACTTTGATTCACATAGTCATTCAAACTTCATTTTTCTTCTTCTACAGTTTGGTGGATTTGCAATAGTCCTCTGCCCCCTATTTTTCTTGGTAGGTACAACCTGTCGATGTCACTTCGTGGATGAAGAGCGTGGTGCATATTCAAAAGTTTACGTGTTTTCCGGTCTAGGTTTTCCAGTTCAGCCAAAGTCCAGTTGATAATTCCAGCTGGGTAGCGTATCACTGGGACTGCCCATGTATTAATGGCTTTAATTATATTTCCAGCATTCAGCTTTGATTTTAAAATTTTGCGGACTCTCCTGATGTATTCCTTTTGCGTTGACTCTTTGACTTTTCCATTCAAGATGTTATCTGCTTCCAATATGCCTAGGTATTTGTAACCGTCATCCTTTGCTAGTGCTTTCACAATACTTCCATTTCCCAGTTCTATTCCTTCTATTTTTGCCATTTTTCCTCATTGCATGGATAGTACAGCACATTTTCCAAGTCCAAAGTTCATTCTGATGTTGCTGCTAAATAGTTGGACTGCATTGAGTATTGATTCAAGTTCAGTGTGGCTTTTCGCGTACAGTTTTAAATCATCCATGTACAGCAGATGGTTTATCTTGCCATGCTGGCTTGAGATGTAGTATCCCTGTTTTGTGTTTCGTAAGATTATTGTCAATGGAATTAATGCGATGTTGAACAGTAGTGGTGAAAGTGAGTCCCCTTGGAAAATTCCTCGTCTGATGTTAATTTCACCAATGTTCTCCCCATTTACTGTTAGGGCTGTTTTCCATTTTTGCATATTTGCTTTCAAAAATGTACATATATTTTTGCTGATTCCAAAGTTTTCCAAACACGCATTAATCCAACTATGGGGTAATGAGTCGAATGCCTTCTTGTAATCAATCCACGCCGTATTTAAGTTCGTTTTCCATTGTTTTGCTTTTTTAAGTACCATTTTGTCAATGAGCAGCTGATCTTTTGTTCCTCTTGATTTTTTATAATTTCCTTTTTGTTCTACCGGATACAGACTGTTTTCCATCAGATGGTTGAATACTGAATACAGTCTTATTATTATTATTATTATTATTATTATTATTATTATTATTATTATTATTATTATTATTATTATTATTATTATTATTATTATTATTATTATTATTATTATTATTATTATTATTATTTGTTGTTGTTATCATCATCATCATCATCATAACAAAGTATAATATTCTAGTTATAAATCCTATCCTAATTATAATAATACTTTTATTTCTAACAGTTATCTATTTTCTTAACCATATTCAAACATCTGTTTAATAGTATAATATCCCTTATAATAGGTCAAAACCTCTATTTTCTTTAGTCTTACTCTAGCTTTCTTCCTTTGCCAAATAACTTTTCAAGTCAGTGCATTTGAATCATCAAGTAATTCTTTCTCTGTTTTTGTATATATTGTTTGGAATGAGGAAGAGAATTTGATTGAAATATTTTTGGAAGAACGCTCAACCCATTTATATTCATTAAACAGCCTCCATCCTTCTCCTTCAGTTTTTCTTTTCATTTCTTGTTTGTCAATATTCAGCATTTCTCTTAACAGCTTTGTCATCCATTCGATTAGCTCTTCTTCCTTATCATCAAATGTGTTCTGAGATCTTGACAAGTAAGATATATTTTCCATTTCCGGTGTTATCACTGCATCTTCTAATTTTTCATTTGTCTGTATCTGTCTGTTAATTCCTTCCTTTAGGTCCTCCATCTTTGGATCTGTTTCTTCTAATTTTCCTTCTGTTTTCTGAGTTACTAGTTCCTTCTTTGTAGTCATTGTCTGAATTTGTAAGTTTAGGTTAGAAAATTGTTCCTTTATCTCATTTGCGTTATTTTTAGTCTCATCATGAAATAAAACAATTGTCTCTTGGATTTCAACATAGAAAGAATTTCTTTCTGAGATTCATTAACATTTTCTTGTTGGTATATCAAGCTGGGGGCTTCGGAGACAAGTGTTAAATACGATTTTTTACCATTTGAGGCTAAGTATGGAACACCCATTTTGTTTTTGTATGTAGTTTTTATAGTCCAATAGGGTCCCCAACACAGCCCAAGAGGGTTTTTTCCCCTTTTTCCAGATGCAGTGTTCAAAAGTGAAAGTTTCCAGAAACAACAAAGAGACTTATCTAAGTCCAGGCTTCAAGCCAAGTTTCCTTTAAGCATAATAAATTGTAATGCCATGATTCACCACTAGATGTCGTTAACTTCCAGCTTTCCAAATCCAAGCCTATTTTACAGACTTTTCTAAAAAAAAAAATTTTTAGTCCCCAAATTTCAAAGCTATATATCTGTATTAATTCCAAATTGATCTTGTAGTTTTCTCTATTTTCCCCCAAAGCAATTAATTTGCTTCTTTTCTTTTCCTGCCTCTCTCATCAGGCAGGAATCTTTGCTTTGGGCATTCTTTTTTCCAGGAAAGTAGTATTAAGATCATAAAAATAGAATAAAGTCTCACCCGGTTCCATCCACGTTGCTGAAAAATTGCTAGTTAATGTTTATCTTCCGTTGTCAGCAGCTTCTGACTGGCCACACGAATGTAGCCAGTCTTTTCCCCACCAGTTTGGAGGGCTTCCTTGGATCCAGAGGAAGGGCCGCCACTCCTCCGTGATTGACAACAGTCCCCTCCTTCTTTGTTGCCTCTCTGGGGTGACTTTTGACCCTTTTTAGGGTCCCCAGCGGGGCAAAATCGAACATGGAAGACAGAGCCCCTTCCTCCTTCACCTATTATGCCATGATGCCTAATTGGAAGTCAAAAGTCTGTTATTTCTTCATGGCAGAAAGCTTTCCCAAATAGCAGTTGCTACCATGGTCATGCCAAGAACCACCTATTTACTTAACCTTCACACCTGAAAATATTACACTCTTGTCCTCAAAAAAATGTGATGTGGCCATAGAGGCTGCTTGTCTATGATTCTGTAGCAGAAGGTTATCTTAACCAGTGCTGTGCTGGTAAATGTAATAACCGCTGGCTCCATTACAACAGCTGTGCAATGCCACCAGCTGCTGAACAGCTGATCGGTGTGCAAGAAAATGAGGCTCAGTTCTGCTCTCAGATAGTTCACAGAATTTCAGAAAATGTAACCAAATTCTCTCACAAACTGATATGAACCGGCTCCAGCACACCATTATCTCTACTCTTGGAGGTTCATTTATTATAATAGAAGTAAGCCAAATTACTAAGTTTAGAACATACTTTTGTAGAAGGGTGGAGAAGAATAGACAGAGGATGGCTGAATGAATGGAGAGGTGAACAGATGCTAATTCCAAATTCATTTACATGGTCACTTGGAACTGTCTCTTAAGCCTTTTCCATATTAACAATATCTCTGCTTACAACTCAGGCCAGAATCCTAAGGTCCTACATGGTTCATATATTTGTGATATTT
Organism: Azemiops feae; assembly: GCA_023970755.1. NCBI lineage: Eukaryota > Metazoa > Chordata > Lepidosauria > Squamata > Viperidae > Azemiops > Azemiops feae. The sequence goes on from JALGBA010001814.1 coordinate 155,459, forward strand.
CAGCCCATTGCCTTCCAGCAATAATGCATTCAACTCTTTCATAAGTATGAACTGCTATAATGAAAATAGGATAGTTTTTGGATATCTGACTGGCGGGAGCACAAACGTTTTCTGAACTAAGGGTTGCATATCTTTTGAGTGCTGCTTTGAAGCCCACCTTCCAAAAATAATTGATGGACTATTGAAATATATTTAATTGATGGGTTATTAAAACATATTTAATGTGACCACACTAGTCATATCTATTATATTTTCCCCTTCTGCTGTATCTAAAGTACAAATTGGAAGGAACTTTTGGAATTCTCTGAGATTTGCATCCAAGGGTTTTGTGAATTGCAGATGAAACATAGGTACATCTGGGCCTCATGTTATATAGCTCTATCATAAGATTCCCATTTGTATGCCTTTGTTTCTGCTTTGAAAACCAAATTCTAACCAGTGGATTACATCAGGACCCCATTAAACAGATATGGAAGTTGTCTTATTCCTCTGACTGTCATTTTTGGTAGTCAGGAGACTTTCTATCCACTCCTAATCCAGTTCCGGCTGGGACAGAATCAACATTCAATAGACACTTTATGCAATGATGACTGGAGAAGGTTTGCACATCCTGCAATCTAGAGTGGCAAGTGCAGCCCATCAGGTGTGCCACATTTTTTTTTTCACTCTTAGGACAGTTGCTTTTGGCTTGGATAGAGTTTGTACAGAGAACCTGGGATGAAATCAGAAGCAGATGCCACAGACTATGTAGGTTTTTTACTTCCTTCTTGTTTCACAGTGCATTAACTTTATGGAGAGGTACTCATTATGTGTTTGGGTTATTTATTATATGCATATGTATTTAGGAATTATTTAATTACACCCAAAGAACATAGGACAGCCAAAGGGGTACACTTTGCCATCATTATCTTGGCAAACTAATACTGCAGATTAAAGAAATACAAAAAGATACTAGGAGAAAAAAAATACAAGACAAGGAACCGTAGATTTAATGTGGCAGACCCACTTGTAATCTATAACTTGCCAGCCAAATATGGTAGCCTGCCAAGATTTCAACAACTACACTGTGCTTTGTAGACTCAGCTGAAATGTAAACATAAGGTTTATTGAATCCCATCACAGGAAAAATCAATTCTGGATAAAATGTCCTTTATAGACTTCAGTCACACATCACACTAAGTCATAATGTGGTCCATTCAGTTTTGGCTTACCATATTTATTTATTTTACAATGTTTATAGTTTGCCCAACTCAAAGCACTCAGGCAGATTATAACAAATTAAAATTATTGCAAATCAAAATGATTAAAAACAACAGTAGAATAACAATACTGCTTAGTTAGTAGATGTGATATTTCTTTCTCAGAACACCAAACTAGTAGGCTGGAGGAATATATTTGTATCTATCTATATTTATATATAGGTATTATTACAAATGCCCAGTTGTCTGTCTTTGTAGGACTTAAATTGTTGAGAGGTTTTTTTTTGCAAGTTACTCTAGAGAAATTCCATCCTCTGTTCCCTAGAGTTAAAGGACCAGTGTTCCAGATGAGTGAGGTCACTACTCAAGGGCCAATTCTGAAAGTGTCTTTTGGAGACCCCCTTGCATGGGCCAACTTGTTTGTTGTTATGTATGAGCAATGAGAGACAGTCAGGGCTTAAACTGTGAAGGAATTGATTCAATTTGCTGGTTTAATTTAATTTGAGTTGGTATTATACAGGCAGGCAGATAGGGGAAACTAGAGAATGAAGTGTGGTCTAGGAGTAAAACTTGTATAGTTATTGCAGGAGGAGATAAGGTGAGAGCTTGCAACCTGCATTGGAGAAAAAGGAGAGCAGGTCATTGGCTGGCATTCATTTCAAGTTGCAGTCAGTGTGGCAATGAAATCCTCAGGGTCCCAAAGGAGGGCAAGAAATGAAGAATGTATCACAATGCTGTGACGTGAACTATAGTCCTTTTGTTCTGATATTCAGTATATAGGGTGCATTCTGACAAAAGCTACAGTTGCTGGGAATGCCTATGACTATAACTACAGAGCTGTCCAAGTTAGTAACTAAACGTATATATACTGCAGGGCAAATCCTGGATTTCACAATCTGTGTGACTGGAACCAATGATCTGAAATGAAGCACTCAAAAAGTAATCTCTTTTTAATTTCCTAATCAATTTTAGGTTGTGTCTGTTATAAACATGTTCAGGGACAGAAGATCAGTTTAAACAATCTAACCTATGTGCCCATTTAAGCAAAAGGTTTTCTGAATGCACTTGGGACTGTCCCTTTCTGCCATACATTTTAAGCTGTGGAATATGGATGCAGTTGATCTATAGGTCTAGGCTTGCATTTAACAGAACTGAATTAGCACCTTGATTCACCAGAGAGCTCAGAGCAATGAAGGAGACAAGTAGACAGCTGGAGCAGAAGTGCAGGAAAAACCAAGATTAAACAGTGAAGCATTTTTTAAAAAAATATCTGGATGTAATAAAGAGGGCTTACCTGCCAGTTGACCCTTTGCCTGCTGCGCTGATTAAATTAGAGTAGGGCTGACTGCTGGTTAAAGAAAGTGATCAATGGCTCCCTTAGTGAAGGATATGTTCCCACTTAAAGGAGACAACTATAAGACTTTACTAGATCCAGAAAAGTTTAGGTAATTATATTCCACTTAAGTATTCCATAGCTAAAGTGATTAAAAAAGTGATGGCTTCACAATTCTAGATGCACTAGGATGAAACTGATTATTGGTACCCAACTTAATAACATTCTTGTTCAGGATAACGTTCTGGACTTCTTTGGTTGCCTTGATGAATGTCATGTGCTAGAAACTAGATGGGAAGAGTGTAACCTTATTAGATTTCTTGGGTATCTTAGTTGCTTTCAATTCTATCAACTATAGTATTCTTTTGAGTTGACTGATTTGGCTGGTTTTTGGAAGTATTGGTTCTGATCATTCTTATCAGGATGTCCTAGATGACTAATATTTGATGCCTAAGTTGTTGACATATGGTATTCTACAAAATTTATTTATCCCAATATTGTCTAATTTCAACATGAATTCTCAGAGATAATTCAAAGTTTTGGAGTAGAATGCCATCATTATGCTGGTGACACCCACTTCTTCCTTTTCTGACTGTGGAAGTTTAGTACTTCCACGTTTAGTACTCCATCACCCAGGAAATAGTAGGTACCATTCAGTAGTGCTAAATTTTGATAATGCTATTGATGAGAGAGAAGCTGAAATTAAATCCAGAAGACAAAGATGCTACAGGTAAGGAGAAAAATGGAAGAGATTAAGATGAATTCAGTTTTGGATGGGGATATATGGCCCCAGAAACAGCAGGTTCACAGGTTGTGAATGTTTCTTGACTTCCAGCAATTACTAAATTTGAATCTGGCAGTTGCAGCAAGGAGTATGCTTGTACAATTATAAGAAGTTGCCATCTGCAACCCTTCCTGAGCAGATGAGACTTGCTGGAAAATACAGTTTAAGGACTGTATGAAATCTATATTGAAAGATCTCATATTTGTATGATTGGGGATCTAAATGCAATAGTTGATGTTAAGAAAGACTATAAAAGTAGTAAAAAGAGCAAAAAGAAGAAAAATATATTACCAAAATCATTCTTTAACATGGTAACAGAACTTAACCTTCGGGATATATGGAGAGAGACACACAGATCAGACAAACAATACACATTTTATTCATATCCGCATCAATCCTGGTCCAGGATCGATATGGCCTGGGTAACAACAGAAATACAGAACGGGATAGAGGAAATTGAAATAGGACTTAATGACTGGGCAGATCACAACCCAATAACAATAAAATGGAAAGGCCAGAAACAGAGAAAAAGATGGTCAATGAATCAAAGACTATGTAAAGACAAACAATATATACAGATGCTAGAAAAGGAACTGACATTATTTTTTCAGGTAAATAAAAAGGAAGAGACATCAACACAAAATTTGTGGGATACTACAAAAGCCTACATTCGGGGATTGACAATTGCATACAACTCTAAGAAAAATAAAGATAGGAGACTTCAACAAGAAAAACTGCAAGAAGAACTTAAAGAAACAGAAAGTGACCTACAGAAGGATCCACAAAACAAAAAGATAAAAGAAAAATGGAATATTATAAAACACAAGATTAATCTGACAACACAAAAAGAAATGGCACAGAAAATTAGGATGGCGAAACAAAATTACTTTGAAAACGCGAATAAAACCGGTCGATGGTTGGCCTATAAATTAAAAAAAGAAAAAGGTAAAAGAACAATACATCAACTACAAGATGAAAGTGGAACAGTACAATATAGACGGGAAGAGAAAAAGAACATAATACAAAATTTCTTCTCAAAGCTATACTATCAGGAAGATATAGCAGATGATAAAGTTAAACAATATATAGAGGCAGCAAAAATGAGCAAAATCACAGAAGAACAAAAGGAAATGTTGAATAGACCAATAACCGCAATAGAACTAGAAACAGCATTGAAAAAACAAAAAAATAATAAATCACCAGGCCCAGATGGAATTCCGGTTGAGTTTTATAAAAATACACAAGAGTCACTACAATGGATAATGTTGGAGATTTGTAATGAGGTGCTGGAGGAGGCGAAGATACCGGCATCTTGGACTGAAGCAATTATTACTCTCATCCCTAAGGAAGACTCAGACTTGCAACAAATTCAAAACTATAGGCCGATTTCTTTACTGAATACAGACTATAAGACATTTGCAACAATAATAGCAGAAAGGATTAAAAAAATCTTGAATAACTACATCCACCCAGATCAAAATGGATTTCTACCAGGACGACAGATAAAAAACAATATGAGGATAATAATGAACACCTTAGAATTCTATGAAGTCCACTCTGAAAGACAAGCTACACTGGTTTTCCTTGATGCCCAGAAGGCATTTGATAATTTGAATTGGAAATTTATTATAACACAACTGAACTACATGGAATTTGGGACAAAATTTGGAAAGATGGTTGAGAAAATATATACTAAACAAACAGCTAGGGTAATTATGAATGACGAAATGACAGAAAAAATTGAGATAACTAAAGGAGTAAGACAAGGGTGCCCACTCTCTCCTCTTCTATTTATTTTATCATTAGAAATACTTCTGACAAAAATCAGAGAGGACCAAGAAATAAAGGGTTTAAAAATTAAGAAGGAAGAATATAAGGTCCAAGCCTTCGCTGATGATTTGGTATTTATTTTGGAAGACCCATTAGAAACCGGCCCTAAATTAATTCCAAAAATAGAAGAATTTGGTGAGGTAGCCGGACTTAAGATTAATAAGAATAAATCCAAATTAATAACCAAAAATCTTACAAAGGCACAGGAAAGCGAATTGGAAGATAAAACAAAAATAAGCGTAACTAAAAAAATAAAATATTTAGGGATTTGGCTTACAGCGAAGTGCTCCTCGATTAAGGAGGATAATTATGATAAAATACTACACCAGATAAAAAAAGATTTAGAAAATTGGGAAAACCTACAAATTTCATTTTTAGGGAGGATTGCAACGACCAAAATGAATATATTGCCAAAAATATTATTCCTGTTCCAAGTTATTCCAATAAAACTAGGGAAAACATTCTTTCAAGAATTAAATAAATTGGTTACTAAATTTATATGGCAAAGGAAAAAACCTAGGATTAAATTAAAACTCTTGCAAGATACGAAAGATAAAGGGGGATTGGCATTACCAGAGTGGGAAATATATTACCAAGCATCAAGCCTAACTTGGCTAAAAGAATGGATGAAATTGGAAAATACCAGAATTTTAACACTTGAAGGACACGACTTGCAAGCGGGGTGGCATGCATTTCTATGGGACGAAAAATATAAAGTACATAGATACTTTCGAAGACATATAGTTAGGGATGCATTGCTACAGACTTGGGAAAAGATAAAACAAAAACATTATATAAGAATTCCAATGTGGTTATCCCCAACAGAAGCTCTGAAACACCCAAACCTACTGGACATAAATAAGATAATTAGATACAAAGAATTGGTAAATGAACAGGGAAATCTGAAAACAAAACAAGAATTGGAACAAGATGTAGGCAGAGAGATTGATTGGTGGACATTCACACAAATCCAATCTAAATATACAGAGGACAAAAAATTATATGAAATACAAAAAGAATCGCAAGAATTGGATAAAATTATACATGGAACAGAAATAAAATTAATTAGTAATATATATAAATATTTACTGAGATATAAAATGGAAGATGAGGTTGTCAAAGACACAATGATTAGATGGGCAAAAAATTTCGGATACAACATAGAATTGGAGAAATGGGAAAAAATATGGGAAACAAACATAAAACTGACTATGTCTGCGGCATTCAAGGAAAATCAGTTGAAGATGTTTTACAGATGGCATCTTCCACCAGCAAAGCTTGCTAAGATGTTCCAGAACAACTCACCGACATGCTGGAAATGTAAAAAGGTACATGGAACATATTATCATCTATGGTGGACATGCCCCGTTGCAAAAAAATACTGGACTAAAATAAGAAGATGGATGGAAGAAATAATAGATCAACCTGTAGATTGGAAACCAGAGATCTTCCTGCTGGGTATCTTAAATAGAAAATACAGTAAAGAAATACGGTACTTAATCTTACATATAACAACGGCAGCAAGAATAGTCTACGCACAGTTCTGGAAAAATGAGAATATACCATCAGAGGAAGAAGTGATAAGGAAAATCTTAGACTGTGCGGAGATGGACAAATTAACAAAAGAGATAAAAGAAAAGGAAGACACAGAATACTATGTAATATGGAATAAGTGGTATGATTGGTTGGAGACTAGAAATAATAAATGAAAATAAATGCAGAAAGGTCAAGAAAGGGAAAATGTGTGTATAATAATGTATAATATTGTATAGTAATAATATGTATTATTCTTAGTATGAAATATAGTATGAACGAAGAAAATGGAAATAAGAAACAATGGGACAACAAGGACAAATATTTTTTAAAAAAGAAGAATAAAGGGGGAAAATGTAAATAATAGAAGATTACAGTTACGAAATTGCTGTTTAAAAAAAAAGGAGTATACATTGTATGTCTATGTGTGTTATGTTTTGTTGTCTTAAAAAAATAAAAATATTAAAAAAAAAAAAAAAAAGAAAGATCTCTAGTCATTTTGTTTATTGTTGACCCTGAAAACTCCAAATGACTTAGTCTTATCTGAGAGAACACCTCTCACGTTAGAACTTATCTGATTGCTTAAATTAGCAGGAGAGACTTTTCTGAAGAAATTCTCATTATCAGAAACTTAGCTGTAATTTATTTTGTTTTGCTTGAAAGCTATGTATTGGTCTCCCCAGGTAGATATGTACGTCCCCTTTTTATTAGTATTTAGGAAAATGATTAATAGAGCTTTTTCGTTAAGTTTTTAATTATTAGTAAGCAGAAAGGCAGGGTATAAATTTAATCATAAATAAACATGGTCATCTTAGAGCGGCACAGTGATCTAGAGGTGAAGACATTTGCCTCACACTCAGGAGGTTGAGAGTTCAATCTTAGGCAGCAACAGATGTTTCTTTATAAGGACACAAAGAAAAAATATCTGCTGCGAACTCCATGTAGGCGTCAGGAAGGGTATCCAGCCAGTAAACACTTAGCTCCATTCAGTCACCCCAACTCCACCCTGATAAAAGGGATAGATGAGCTAACAAATCTGGATGAGCAACAAATGAGCTCTGCTGCTAATTTTCTGTTTATTTCAAATTGTAGTCCTTTCACTATAATTGCCTAAATAGGGAGAAGCTTTACTGCCTTTTCTATCTTTACATGCAGACTGAACTTTCATAAGAAGTTCAATAAAGTTTGTGTATTAAGGCTTTGCCAACCTAAACCTTAATGGCTAGTCTAGCCAAAATTATTTGTGGACTATTTCAGTGTGCTGTACATGAGACTGACTATGAAAAATAGAGTGGCAAGTTTAGTAACTGGGATGAATGCCAATGAAATGTTTTCTTTTGAAAAATTCCACAAGTTGGTAGTGGAATTTTGCAAAGTATAGGATAGTTTAAGGTACATATTGTTTGGATCATTCTCCTGTGCACTGATACTAGCACAAGAAAAAAAAATATGAAAGAACAGCAGCAGGCAATATATTTAGTCTTAAGAATATACTTTTTTTCTTCTTTTCCCCAGATAGTTCTCAGAGTATAAACTATTCCTAGGCCTGGCTATTTTCAATAGAGAGAATCTGCAGTTTGAATACAGAGTGGAGGAACAATATTTACATAATGACAATACACAGAAAGAATAACCATACTTTTGGCGATCCCATCATGCACATTTATCATAAGAATATGAAATGTTACCTGATTACTATCTTCATTCTTCCAAATCAGCTTTTTTCTGTATTTCAGAATTTCCAGACCTAAAGATGCTCTTTAACCTGTCATTGCAGCAGATCCCATGTGTATGAAAATAAGAATGCAAAAGGTGAGACCTAGAAGAGAAATTTTCTAGTGATGGTGGGGAATGAAAGAGCAAAACTGAGACCTTAAATGTAATTATAGATTTTGTGCATAGCATGAATCTCTCCACACCAACTTTTCCTTTATCTCATTTGTGTCCTTTGTAGCTTAGTGTCATTATCTTGTGACAGAAACAAATCTTAAGTATAATCTTAAGGCTATATTGACTATTTGGGGAGCAAAAAGCACCTTATTTTGTACATTTGGCACCTATTTGTTCTATAGGATGGATGGGCACCAATGATATAATTGGCTGGGTTAGATGGATTAGGTGTCCTTTTTGTTGTTGTTGTTGCTGCAGATGGTCAATCAGTTGAGTTCTTGAAGTGAGTAGGCAAGCACTGCCATATCCTAGACTTAGAAATGGAAAGGTATATTAGATTGAGCCAGTCCCCTATTTATTCCATTTTGTATTGTCTATGTTGATTATCAGCAAGAATTCAGACTTTTTTACTTCTATCTGAGGGCCTTCTCCATAGAAAGTAGAAGCTACACTAAACTACAATCCTTCTCATTATCCTGGTGCCATTGGTCACTGTTGTGTAGATAGTAGCAAGGAATGTCTTTTATAGAAAGGAGGGTGAGAAAGTTATATTTGACCATGTATTGCAAGCTCACTTTGTTTTCATATTGTTGCTCAGTCACCTCTTCTTCATAATACTGCATGATTCCGATATTGCTTGAATTTGATATAACACAAAAACCTTGGAATTGCATATTTGTTCCTAAAACTGCAAACTTTGTGCTAATGTGTGTAATAATAATAATAATAATAATAATAATAATAATAATAATAATAATAATAATAATAATAATAATAATAATAATAATAATAATAATAATAAAAATAATAAAAATAATAAAAATAATAAAAATAATAAAAATAATAAAAATAATAAAAATCAGATAGCCCTGCAAGCTTTATAGACTTGTATCAGATATGGTAAAATGTGGAATCAGACAGATTTCAGATAGGCTAGTGTGATGCTAAAGTATTTAATCTTCTTTCTTTAGAAGTCTTTGTAAAGATTTTGTCAAATACAAATTATTTATGTGCCATCAAGCTGTTTTTTACTGTGAGACTTCATACACTTTCTCCATGATGATCTATCCCTAATATGGTCTTTCAAGTCATATCTATCTATCTATCTATCTATCTATCTATCTATCTATCTATCTATCTATCTATCTATCTATCTATCTATCTATCTATCTATCTATCTATCTATCTATCTATCTATCTATCTATCTATCTATCTATCTATCTATCTATCTATCTATCTATCTATCTATCTATCTATCTATCTTAATTATTCTGATAAGCATAAAAGGAATAATGTATTTTCCATATTTGAGGATGGGATTATCCTCTCTCCCAAATGGGATTCCCCCGCAACCCCCGCCCCCAAAATCACTGAACTGAAGTGTAGATCTTGGAAAGCAAACCACCAAAAATAGGTCCTTTCCTTTCCTCACTGTCAAAACAAAGGCAGATGCTTCCAAGCATCCTTTTGCCACCACTGCCGACAATGCTCCAGAGTAGAAACGAGATGGTGAATGCTTTGTTTTTAAGAAGGAAGAGAAGGAGGAAAGTGTTTTAAAAGGTGTTTAGTTTGACACAGCAGTGTTGAACAGGAGGGGGAAGCAGGAGTCACAGAAATCTGCCACCTTGCCATCCCAAATGACACTGGCACAAAAACTACAGAAATCAATGTGTTGGCTCTCATGATGCTCCTCGAAACAACCTAAGGGAGCAGCCAAGTGCAAGTGGCACCATATGGAAAGTGGCTGCAATGAAGATGACAGGAGTAGAGGATGTTTGGTCAGAAGCCATGGCTTTACCAAGGCCGTATTAGCACCAGATCTTTATGGTAGAGTTCATTTGTCCTATGTCTGCTTCCTTTTAGGAGGAAAAAAAAACCTCAAACCAAGCCAAGGCAAACATGCTTATTTTAGAATATAAGAACCAAAAAAGAATAAAGGTGTAGCTGATGATAATATGGTTAATTTTATATAATTGTGATTGTTTTGTTATTACAGATAAAAATCAAGAAATGTACAGATTAGGTGAAACCTGGCTCAATAGCAGTAACTGTGAGAGGGATCTTGGAGTCCTAGTAGACAACCACTTAAATATGAGCCAACAGTGTGTAGCAGCAGCCAAAAAAGCCAACACAGTGATAGACTGCATTAACAGAGGGATAGAATCAAGATCTTGTAAGATATTAGTATCGCTTTATAAAGCCTTAGTAAGACCACACTTAGAATACTGTATACAGTTTTGTTCACCATATTATAAAAAGATGTTAAGACTCTGGAAAGAGTGCAACAAAGATGATTAGGAGTCTGGAGACTAATACATATGAAGAACAGTTGCAGGAATTGGGTATGTCTAGTCTAGTGAAAAGAAGGACTAGGGGTGACATGATAGTAGTGATCCAATATTTGAGAGGCTGCCACAAAGAAGAGGGAATCAAGCTATTCTACAAAGCACCAGAAAGCAAGACAAGAAACAATGGATGGAAACTAATCAAGGAGAGAAGCAATCTAGAATTAAGGAGAAATGTCCTAATTTCTAATAGTGAGAACAATTAACCAGTGGAACAGATTGCCTTCAGAAGTTGTGGGTGCTTCATCACTGGAGGCTTTTAAGAAGAAATTAGACAGCCACTTGTCTGGAACGGGTAGGGTCTCCTGCTTGATCAGGGGGTTGGACTAGAAGACTTCTAAGGTCCTTTCCAACTCTATTATTTTGTATCAATTTACTTATTATCTATATTTCATCCATGAGCTCAAATCAATGATAGGGGAGTCCATTTTTGCTAATTCATCTTCCCTTAAAATGTGCCTTTTGAGAATTACGCCATAATAAGAAAAAGGAAATTACACAATATTTTCTGGTTGAACCTTCTATTTTTGTTCACTTATTTTTTTCCTACAAGTCACAGGTACTTCAAGAGTACATGCTCACTTCTGTTGTACTATGCATGACTGGAAATGATGTATAAATGGACACAATCAAGGTCATGGTTCCATCTATAAAAGCCATGGGAGTCAATTTAATTCCCAAGTTAAATTAGTAATTAAATTTTACCATGCTATTCATAATGAAACAATTGCCCATACTGTATCTAAGTGGAGCAGGCTACTCTATAGCAGGGGTGTCAAACTGCTGGCCCGTGGGCTGGATGCGTCATGCTGAAACTGCACCCACCCAATTGCTGGCAATGGAAAAAAAGTCACGATACATCACAATACGTCACGTGACATTGTGAGTTTGACAGCCCTGCTCTACAGGATACTGTGGTGAGGCACATACAACTGTCTCTTCTGACATCTGACTGACCTATTGTGCAATATTTGCTACTTGAAAAAGATCCCTCCATCTGATGATAGGGCTTTGACTATACAGTAACTTCCACTTTTTCTCCTTAATATATTATGCTAATAACCTCCTTCCCTTAAATAAGTTATTTTTGAAGGAGGAGAAGGTGAAGATTACTTTTGGATAAGACTTTTTCTTTATTCTTTTTTTGGGATGTTTAAGAGTATAACAGCATAGTTTATGCTACGTAGTATATACAATATAGTATATAAGAGTATATAGAGAAATATTGGGAAGTAGAGTAGAATAGAACTAAAAAGTATAATAAAATATGTTGGTAGATGTCTTGTAGGGCACCTGTTTTGTTCCTACACTTTGTTCTTTTGCCACCTGGAAGAAAATTGTGGCCTGAGTGTAAATAATTAATTTAAGTAAAAAACACATATAAATAGAAGGAAAGGGAGAAACCCAAGCAAGGTAGTTGTAGCCTATTGTTGTAGACAGTTCTCCAGTGTGCTGTAATATAAACAAATCAAGTGCATGTGTTTATTCAGTGTGAAAAAGCTCTTCCAGGAAGCCCAGGTGCTTGCCAAATCCATAATTGCACCTTCTTAAATACTTTCATTACTTGGAAACACAATAAGGGAGGCAGACACACAGACTTTCCATTTGGGTGTCAACAAAACACCTCTGAGAAATTAAGCTTCTATGTTCTCTCAAAAGAATCAGCAAAAATAAAAAGATATACAGATGGGGTTTCATTGATTTTGTTTTACTTAAACTATTGTTATATGCCGCCTTCTGAGATAGTGCCTTGATGAGGCGATTTGCAAGGCCAGGTTTAAAGCAATAAAATATAAAGTTCTGTCAATAGAAATAGAAAATGAAATAAAAAGGTTTCCAGTTTATAACATTCGATAAAATAAATCAAATGGGTACCTCTAGTTATTACAGTGATTTACTGTATATATAAATATGTATATACTGTTAATACAAACACACACATTTTATACACACACACACATGAATGAAGGATGCATTTTGATAGGGATTTGTCTGCCAGGTTTCCAGACCAAATTGTCATTTAAAGAAAAATAATATTGAGGAATATGGTTGGAAGATTGTGGAGAGAACAACTTTTTTTGAGGGGTTCTGGAGTTCAGTGTCCTAGTAATTTTGGAAAAAAGTTTTATCAGTTTTTGTAAGAATGCTTTTAGTTCAGGCAAGAATTGGAGAAACTGATTCTGTATCTAGGACCACATTCCTTCAAAGGGAATTATGTCAGGGAGAACATACCAGTTGTGTGTAGGACCTAAACTAAAAATGGACCAGGCATTTCTCCCCCTCTTCATTTCACTCAAGTCAATATGAGCTCCAGTGTCATTCTTAGCAAGAATATAGAAGTAGTTTCTCATTTTCTTCTACTACCGGTACATATATTCAACTTTCCAGTATAGGTTATAGCCCTGGGATTTCCTGGTAGTTCCCCAGCCAAGAATTAACCAGATCTGACCTGCTTAGCTTTTGGAGAACAGCCAAGTTGACTAGAAACCATAAGCAGAGACAAAATACTCCTCCCAGAGATCTGAACAAATTAGATTGAGGGCCACATGCTATTATATCTCTGAAATCCCAACAGCTGGCATGGGGAGATAGTAACCCAGTAGCAACAGTGAGCTGCTGAGAATATTTCATTTAGCTACTGAGAACTAATGAGGAGGGATGAAAGCATATGGACAAGAAGCAGCAGGTAAGATGGTATGCTTCAAAGTTAAGAGGATTCTAATTATTGATTGGCAATGAAGTAGGGAAGGAAAAGTTGTCAATCAATCCACTATTGAGAAGGGAATGTGATGATGTCACAGTGTCTTATAATCTATCTGATCTTACTATGTGATGTCATCACTGAAATAAAGAAAGGGTGAAGAGCTAGGGTAGGGCTTCTGCTAATGACCCCTCCGTTCTGTGAAAACTACACAAATTGATAGATAGGATCATCCATCCATCCATTCATTCATTCACTCACTCACTCACTCACTCATTCATTGTAAAATTAATTCTGAAAATTGACTTTAAAAACTTGAGGGAAAAATCCTCTAATTTTAAAGTCTTATTTTAAAATCTTTTTATTTTAACTTTTGAACTTTATTTTTTGATTTCCATATATATCATTTGGAGTGTCACCAATGCCTTGACACCAAGAGGCAACATGATCACAACCAATGCTTATAGTTTGCCATATTCGACCATGTTGCTGTAGGGAAGAGAAAGATATTACAAAATCAACTTTAAATAGGCAACAGATTTCTGTGCTAACTATCTTTTCTTTTCCTTTCAAACGGGTCCTTGCCTCTGTCAGCAAATTTAGAGAGTCTTTTTTTTCCGGTACGTCCCTTACTTTTTCCATTACAAAGAAAGGATTTTATACTGCTGTGTAATTAATATGTGCATACAGCACTGCAAACATTTCTTCCAGACTGCTTATTCTGTAGGCAAATTACAGGAAACCCTAGACAATACACCTGGGATTCCTGCAGTTTGAAATTAGAATACAAACTCCTCTTCTCTTCCCAGATCCTCCTACTTTTCCCCCTTCCTTTCCTGATCTCAAACTCTTTTCTCATCAGAGTTAACAGCACCAATTAGTTTAGCAGAATTTATAACTAACTAATGGCATTTTAGTGACTTCTTTTTCTTCCCCTTTGCTTCCTGATAAAGCAATCACTTGGTTTTTTAAACTGCCTTGAGGAAGGAACTTTTTCTTCTCAACTATCAAAGCATAAGAATTCTGTAACTAGCATATGTTTGCAAGCTATGATGTTGGTCTAACATCAATTGCAGTTATTATCCTCTCTATTTACCTCCTACTTTATGGATAAGGAAAGGGCAAAGCAAATACTGGCCAGTTTCTTTTCTTTCTCACACTGGCATAGACCCTGCATGGTGGAATGCTTTATTTGCTGCTATCTTCAATCAATGCTGATGGACTATCTGTGAAGGGTAGACAAGGTCTTCTGATGCCACCTCTTAATCTTCAATGATTCTTCTGGATGTTACCCAACAACTCTCTTCAGCAGTGTTCTCTGAACGTTGTCCTTGAATTAACAAGCTTTCATCATCAAAGCACTGCCCAGCCCAATTTAGATTAATGCACATTTGTCTTTACTTAAATAAGAAATCTTCAACAACTACCACTAACTAGGTCCATCAATGTTGCCTTCGCCATTACACTCCTTCCATCAAAGTTTTCCTTCAATAGTCCCTCCTTCTTCTATTGTCTCAAATTCTATTATCACCTAAGAGAATGGAGATTCCACCACTTCCTCTGTACACTTGTGCCCACTTAGTATGCATAGCTATGGCAAAAACATTTCCTGCCAACATCTTTTTTCTTCTGTGCTTCCATTGCATTCTATTCCAATATATATAACACTGGAACCTATAGCACCAGTGCCTATAGTACCTATAGCACTGGTACAATCAAGGGCAATGTAAACCCTTTACATGGGTCTTCCTCATATACTGGTGATGAGAAAAAGCAATATATATATTTCCTGAGTTGAGGATAAGTGAAAAGCAGAATAACTCAATAGCGGGGAAAGACCTCATTAGTTGCATCAATGTAGCAATTTCACAAAAAAACACATTTTTTCTGTCAAAGGTCCACAGTACTTTGTGTTTTCCCAGGCTAAGTGGCAATAGTACAGTAGCAATCTAAGTGGGCATGCTACATTCATGATTAATCCTAATCCTTTCTTCTTTAAGGAGGATGTGGATAAACCTATCAGAGCTGTATCCAGACAACAAAAGATTATTTTTACAACAAGGATGAGAATCAGCAGTAACTAAACACCAACATATTTTTTAAAATCCAGAAAATGCACTATTATTCCCATTATTATTACTCTGTTACATTTATAACTTCCTTCCCTAGAAATTCAGGTTGTACACAATGGGCCTGCCATCATTTTATTTTATTTTCACAAAAACAACCTATAAAATTACTTTAAACCAATTTTGTCTTTGTTATTGTTGTTTTGTGTTTTCCTTCTGGCACTGAAATGTAAAAGTCCTTATATCAGCCTTACTCCCAGTGTGCATATTAACCCTGTGAAATCATAACTGTATTAGACAATTGCATGGTTGATAAAATTCTAATCTTAATGCATGGATGTCCAATAACTCTATACTGGTGTTATGCTTAAACAGGTAAATACAGTAGGTGATGGAAATACTAATGCTTCAGTGCCCTTGTTCTTCCTACTTTACCCCTGAACGTCTGGGATTCATCCACAATTCATTCACACATAAGTATTTGTGTTGTTGGGAGCCTTATTTATCAAGGTTTTGCTGTCACAGAAGTTCTACAAGTCTTCAATAGAAAGTGCACAAAAGCAGGACTTTGGGGAACAGCATAGCTGGTGCAGACAGTGGAGGGATAGGGGAAAGTGTGTGCCCAATATCACTGTATGTAGCAATTGTCTCTTCAGGAAAAAGGCTTGCATGAGCTAACCAGAATCAGTACTGAATAAACATTTCTATGTTCAGAGTTAAAATACCTCTGAAAATCACTTTGTGTAGAGTAGTTAAGTGGGAAGAGTCTCTGTCTTCAGCTTTTGCTTATAGTTTTTCCCTTAAGAAGCAGGATGCTGGCTCTAGTACACTTGTTCCTGCTCTACAGACTGCAGAAGTCTAACTTCTGTAATTGTTTATGTGCTTAGTACAAAAGAAATGGGAGGGGGGAAAAACCCCAAAACTGTTTGCATTATGTCTTTTTCTTTAGCAAATATTGCAGCTGGCAAGAAGGGCACCACTGTTTTAGGAGATGCTATCTTCATAGCTCTCTTAGCTCGAGAGCCGGCTGTTGACAGCTGTGTGGCGAACAGCTTCACAAGAGCATTCTGCCAAGAATAATCACATCCCCAGAGGTGAGAGAGGTAATTCATGCTCTAGGAAGGTTTTTCTTGTCCTTCATTTGTTCTCTTAAACTGGGGCCAGTAGTGGCTTATTTCAAAGTGCATGAAATGAGCAAATGCAGTAAGGAACAGGAACAGTCATTTTCATTAGTGAAAAATAATACATAGAAACAAAAAGTGGCCCAAATAAGAAAAAAAAGGAAACTTATACCAAAGGAAACCCTAACACAGTCTTTTACATTGTATATGACTCTGATGGTTATAGGAACTAGTGTCTCAGATACTATCAGAACTCACATTTCTGGGCATGGGAAAAAATTCATTTCAGGCTCACTTTGTTCACCTCAGATATACTGTAATAATTATGCCTCTATCAAGTCTTTCCTGGCTTATGTCTTGAACCAAGATGGAGATTCATTTTATTTTATTTAAACAGTAACACCATAGTATTATAAGACCTATTAAGTAATAAAAAGCTAATGTTTGTACAAATCCTAATAATCTGAAATATCCCTGTAGCTGGGGCTAAAAATCCAAAGAATGCTATAAGGTTTTTTGTTTGTTTGTTTGCTTATTGCTAAATTAAATAGGGTTTCAGGGATTTTCAAAAACCATGTAATGATGTACCTTGACAGACTCATGATCTGAAACTATATCATGTAAATTTGGCTTCTTTAACAAAGGCCATCCAGAAGCCAGTCCCAACAGAACTGTGAAGACTTCATTTCCTCTCAGAAGCATCCCTGAACAGACAGCCAAGGATGCACAAAGATCTCAAGTTCTCAATCCTTTAAGCCAGAGGTCCCCAACCTTTTGGGCACCAGGGACCGGTTATGTGGAGAGAGGTTTTTCTGCAGACCGAAGGGGGTGTGGTTTTGTGTGCTGCCTGCATCCTATGGATGGGGTTTTCCTTGTTTGTGCGGACCAGTTGCTGGCATGCTGCGGCCCGGCACTGGTCCATGGCCCGGGGGTTGGGGATCCCTGGTTTAAGCAGAATGAACAAACTTTTTTAATTACATGGTGCAATAGCCTAGTTTCTTTCTCTAGCTTTATCAATAAAATAACTCCAAGTCACCATAAATATGCATGAATTTATGTATACAGTTGCTCAGAGGTGGTCTGCAAGGGATCAAGCTGTTGCTTTCTAAAGAATCCTCCCAAGAGGTCTTTAACCATTTAAAGAAAGTCTACTAGATGGTGCTGAATGGATACAGTGCCAGCATGCTGTTTTTCACAGAATAAATTCAGAGAATCTTAACTGCTATATGTGTGATTATATTTCTTACAAGTCTTCCTCAATTTACATTCTGATAATCAACTCTAAATTTTATTATCCTCAGCTCTTCAGAATATCAAACTGTTGTCCTAACTCTCAGAATGCCAAAATCTTTTGAGTCAACTACTCATTCCAGGCAAGACCTCCAACTGAGTCTGCAGGGAAATTCACACCAGAACTCAGATATCTATTGAACATCATCATCCTCTGGAGGCAATTGATCAAATTGGTACCCTTCCCCTGTCAAAGCTGCAGCTTAGAATCTGACTAAGGGTCAGCCTATTTTGATATAAACCTCTCCAATCCTTCAGATTAGCAAAAAAAAGTGTGATGACTACAGTGAAGCATCAGTTTCCCAGGAAGGAGGGAGCACATTCCAAGAGGCAGGCGAGAGAAAAGGCAAAACAGCCTAGAGCTGAATAGGAGACAGGGGAAGAGACTGAGGGCACCCACTCCCTGGAATATCCCAGGGTACATCCATTAGAGTCAGGGTAGTAAGAATTTAGTCTGGCAAAATTCTATCTATTGTGTATAAGCAAATAAAGAACTCAACTCTAGTTGGATTGTTCCATGTCATGCTTGGAACTGACAAGAAGCTCTCTTAAAACTTCCTGCAGTGTCAAAAGCCCATCTATAAGGCCCTCTCACAACTTTTCCAAAGTAATGAGAAACATTTACTTGGGAGTTGTATTGTGTTTTCATTGTTTTTGCTTTCAGGGAAGGAGTGAATGAATACTCTTCTCTTGAGCCAGGCCATTTGAGGAGAGTAATAATCACTAATCGCCTTTTTACTACTTATTTATCTATTTGTAAATCTGCCCAATTCCATAATGGCTCCATAACAATTCTACAGAATAGAAACCGAAATAATAATAACCGAAATAAATAATGTGTGCAACTTGAAGGTCCATCCACCCCACTCCCAAGACCCCTTCCTGTGACCCAGAAAAACTCCAGTTCCCAAGTAGTGATTTATAAGTTTTTCTTTCTGTTTTCATCCTGCTCACTTCTATATCAGCTACTTTTGATTTTTAAACAGTGGCAATGGAAATCAGGAGGAAAGGTGGAGGCTTTATTGAAATTCTGTAGTTGAACTATCTGTGGAAAATAATGGTTTCATAAGGCTTGGCATGCTCACTTAAATGGGATAAATGTTATGCAGATGTAAAGAACATAGATCCACCATTGGTTAACTATTAGACTCATAGTGTAAATGGGACACCAAGTTCCATGGAAGTATGAAATGGAAAACTAACTGGTATAGCATGGTAGTAATAAATTGGCCAACTGGAAACATCTAAACTAATGAATATATTGTAAGGGGCTGCCAAAATAAACATAGATATGTAATTTTAATTGGCATTTCATTGAAAATTTATCTCAAAGAAGGATATGTTTTTTTAAAAAATAAGAAAATATTAAACAATTTTACAGTTGTTGTTTTTTTTTTTAAAAAAAAACCTTTGCAAAGACTTTCATTCCATGCATTATACATATTGGCTCTCCCTCCCTTTTTTTTTTGTTTCCCCTTTGTTTTTGAAGTGCAAAAAAATGCTATGTGGCAGGTGCTTCATAACTAGATGTTGGGAAATCTTTGAGAGAAAGGGGAGAGAGAAACCTTGTTCAGGTGATCATTCTTCTGTTAGAATTCAACAACCAAACAGGAGGTGGTAAGCAGCCTTTTCCATCTTTGTTGAACTGTGACATCAGTGAACTCCTGTCCACTTGGATGACTGGCTGTTCAAAGTCTAACTTAGACAGAAGTGGGGCTACTTACTGAACTTCACATGTTAAATTCTTCATAGGCACATACTACCCGAATAGGATTCCAGACTTTCTCAAAACATGCCACTGTTTTAGAGGCCCATCTGGTATGTATCCAAAGCATATCCTCTACACATTCCTGAAGAGAGGGCATTACCCAAAGCAACTCTAGGCTGGGCCATCTTAAAGTCCCTCCTCTACCACTCCAAACAAACCTCAGACAGAATGGATTCCTTATTCATAATTTAAAAACTACATTTAAATTCTAAAGAACCATTCCTTAAAATATGGGACAAGTGGCTAGCCCAAATAAAAGACTCTAGGACAGGGGTGTCAAACTGCCGGCCTGTGGGCTGGATGCATCATAGGGAAACCGCGCCCACCCCATTGCCGGCAATGGCAAAAAAGTCACGATACATTGCGACACATCATGTGACATTGCGAGTTTGACACCCATGCTCTAGGACAGGGCTTTTCAACCTGTGGTACGCGTACCACTTGTGGTACATTAATGAGTGGCAGATGGTACGCAGCCCTGCCTAGCCAAGTGTAGTGGGGAAGGGAAAGAGCCAGCACAGGCAAAGACTTACAGTGAGATAGTCCTCTGGAGCTGCAGATTTTACTTATGAATGGAGCCATTTGGGGAGGCTGCCTTAGCCGGCAGCCAGTACTTACATTTTTTTTTCTTCTTTAAGTGCCAGCTGGGCTCCTTACTTTCCTTTCTAGCCAGTAGCTAATTCTTAAAGGGGAAGTGCCTTTTTAAGCTAGTTCACTCAGCAGCTTGTCTTTTCTGTCTCTGGAGGCCTTTCTTTGTTTGATCAATATATGGAAGAGGGAAAATATGGGGGGGTTCAAATTCTTCCTTCAGAAGGAGATGGGAATGAGAAAAAGGGAGGCAGGGAAGAGAGGGAGGGAAGGAAGTCCCACCTTAGCACTTGGCCACCAGCAGCTCTGCCATTGACTTTGCTTGTCAAAAGGTTGCAGAAGAAGATCACATGACCCTGGGACACTGTGACCATCATAAATATGAATCAGTTGCCAAGCATCCAAATATAAATCACATGACCCTGTTGCTGCAATGTTCATAAGTGTGAAAAATGGTCATAAGTCATTTCAGTGCAATTGCAACTTTGAACAGGTTTTTTTTTGTCACCAAGTTTTTGACACCTTGCTAGGTGGTACTCGAATATTGCCATATCCTAAAAGTGGTACAATCGGTAAAAAGGTTGAAAAGCCCTACTCTAGGACATGGGTTGGCAACCCGTGGCTCCAGAGCCGCATGTGGCTCTTTGAGCCTTCTACTGTGGCTCCAAGCCTCCTCCGCCATTTGTAGAGAGAGAGTCAGAGACAGAGAGAGGCATGTGTGGTTCCCTTCTCTCTCTGTGTGTGTGTGTTTGTGTGTGTGTGAAAAAGAGAGTGGCCTCACGCTGTTCTCCAACAAGCTGACAAGCTTATTGGGTGGGGCTTCTGCCTTTGCTGCGTCTCCGCAGGAAGCAGCAGAAAGCAGAAAGCAGCAGCGCTCTCTCTCTCTCTCACACACACACACACACACTCACACTGAGTGGGGGAAGAGGACTGGCAGACCAAGGGCAAGAGAGAGCCAGCCCAATAAGAATGTGTGTCAGCTTGTCGGAGAACAGCGTCAGGCCAGCTGGCCAGGTGAGCAGAAGATCGGAGAGAGGGGGAGAGAAAGAGGGGGAGAGGAAGAGAAAGAGAGGGAGAGAAAGAGGGATGGAGGGAGAGAGAGAGAGAGGGAGAGAACTCATGCACAGCAGCCTCTATTTCTTTTTAATTAAACTCTTCAATCAAGCCTCCCCCTCCGGCGCGCACGTGTGCACATTTTGTGGCTCCCAGTGTTTTCTTTTCTGTGGGAAACGGATCCAAGTGGCTCTGAGTGTTTAAGGTTGCCGACCCCTGCTCTAGGACCTTCATTCTCAAAAATATCTATTTGCTATAAAAGAGGAGGTGCTGGACTATTGCTGGCATTACTGAAAACGTGTGAGTATAGTGACTAGGCAACATCCTGGTTTCCGATGTCATTTCTGCCCTCAATTTATTACTATGTGGCTTTATGCAAGCTATTTATTTTTGAGCCTCAGTCTCCTCATCTGAAATTCAGGGCATAACAGTGCTGACTTACTTTATTGGTATGTTGTAAGAAATACAACTAGACAATGTACATACTTACATACAGGTATGTCTATCACACTATTCCCTTTGAAATAAGTAGTGTTTTGCAAGCAGTAGAAAAGAAGTAAAAAAACAATAAGCTATAGGAATTAAAGGCATGAGGGTTTTTCTTTTACAGTAACTATAGCAAAATGTAGATTACACCAACACTGTTCACTATACCTCTTCATACTTTTCTACTCTTGGGAACCACCCCTGCTTCCATTTCCTCCGCAGATCAATTTATGTACTGCCTTTTGTTCTTTAAACTTTTCTCCCGCCTCTCTCTGAGGATGTCCTCAATCTTCTTGGCATTTTCCTTCCACTCAACCCTATTCACTCTTCCTTTGTATACATATTTTGCAATTCAATCCTTTTTTTCTTTCTTTCTTGTGACTAAACCACCTCAAAGTACTTCTTCATGCTAGTCTCAGTCTGTTCTTCTATTGGCACCAAGGATTCTACTTAGTAAACTCTTAGACATTCATCTGTATGAGGACATTAAAACTCACCCTTCAACTATGCTACAATGAAAGAAGGCAGTTCGGGTGTGTGTGTGTGGGGGGGGAGGAATCCATGAACAGTGATTTTTTGCAATACCTGTAATATTATGAAGTCACCCTAGAGAAATAAAATGTCAAAGCTGTAAAAATAAAAATGAATACAATAAAGCCAGCTCCAATAGTGACTGCATATTAACAACTTTTATGTTTTACATTGAATAGAAAATGTTCTGTTTTCTTCTACTTGACCTTCACCTCTTTGCAAGTCTTCCTGCCCAAATCACTAAGGGTGATAAGGGTCTGCCATTTCTCAACATCCCCGAGAGAAGCGGTCATGAATAATTATTTGCTCTTAAAGTGATTTTTTACATGTTTTCAAACTGAAAAAGGCTGAAAGGACTCTGATTTAAAACCCATACACAAACATATACAATTAAGCAAAAATAGTCATTAACTTACATATTTCTTATTTTACATGCAACAAGCTATTAAGTTCATTTCTAAAAGGTGCAAAGAAAATTTTGTGACGGCTCTCTGCTCACGCACAAACACATGCCTAAGATCCAAAGTGCTGTTTGGAATTCCTCTGATGTTTTACCTAAAAGAAAGTCCAAATTTGCTTCAAGTACTATTGCAATTCCCTGCTTTGAATGGAAGGCATACCCTTGGATGAAGTATAATTTAGTGTATATGAATAAATACAATATACTTTAAATAAGAAGCCAATCATTATATGTAAATCACACACACACATATATATACATGCATACATATATACATATGAGAACCAGGGGTTAAAGTGCTGGATTAAGACTGGGGAACTCAAGTTCTAGTCTTCTCATAGGCATAGATGGTAGCTGTATAACCCACAGCCAGGCACTCTTTTTCAGAAATTAGATGGAGAAGTGGAAAGACATCTATCCACTTAACTGAACGGAAGAAGTATGGTAGTTTATGGTTTATAACCTTCTAGTGAAGAGGTTTTCATCCTGCAATGAACTGATTCTGGCTGATAGTAATAGTAATGGTTATTTATTTGATTTATAGACACTCCCATTCTGTTATGAATATATGCATATACATCCATGTACTGGGAAGGGAGGGAACCAAAAGAAAACTAAGAAAAACCATTAGAAAAGTAAAGAAAAAAATTATAAAAATTAAACAAAAGAAGAAGGGGGAGAGAAAGAGCAAGGGAGAGAGAATTAGGCAATTATTTATTATTTATAATTATTTATTTCAGCACTATGATTAAGTTTTAGAATAAATTAAACTTTGCAATTATATGGAATAATTTTATTCCAAATAATTTTATTAAATCCTGCCTCTCTTTTGGTGTAAGGAGATGGAGTTAGCAGAGATGGCCAAATTGACCATTCTGATCAAAGAAAAAAATATAAGTATTTTTGCTTATACTTGGAAACTGCTTCTGGACTTTGTGCTTGAGGTGGAAAAAAATGATACTTTGACTTTGGGTTTTATTGATTAGATTGATTTGTTGTTATAGAAATGGCTAGTTTATACTATTATAAAAAAGTAAAAAGTTGAGGTTCCATATTAATGCCTTATTTTACTGCAACAGAGGGAGTCTGAAGTCAACCCCCTTTTTTTCTTTTTCCTTCCTTTTCTATACTTCCCTTTTTCCCTTCCCCTTACCTTTGTTTCCTACTACTTGCTTTTGTATTTTGGTATTTTATACTATAAGCTAATAAAATAAATATGTAAAAAAATAAATTATATGGAATAATTTTATTCCAAATAATTTTATTAAATCCTGCCTCTCTTTTGGTACAAGGAGAATTGCTCTTATATTAGTGCAGCTTTTCTTAATTTCCTCTGCAGTTTTTTAAAACCCTTTCTTCTGTAAAAGAGGCTTCTCTTGTTCTACCTTATTTATTCTTGGGGTTTTTCTCCCCAATTTTTTTGGCTTTTTTTTTAGCTGGCTTCATTGTTGAAAGCAAAGCAAAAGGTGTTTTGTGTGATATATAGCAATAACAATAGCACTTAGACTTACACACCATTTCATAGTGTTTTACAGCCCTCTCTAAGTTGTTTACAGAGCCAGCATTTTGCCCCCAACAATCTAGGTCCTCATTTTACCAACCTGAAAAGGATGGAAGACTGAGTCAACCTTGAGCCAGTGAGAATCGAACTGCTTGCAGTCAGCAGAATTAGCCTGCAATAATGCATTATAACCACTACACCCTCATGGCTCTTGTCATCTAAATTCTGTAATATGATGCTATTGTCAGCTCTGCAATGAACCTGGCTGAAGCCATCTTGCTCATTTTCAGTTGTCACAAGATTGGGGGAGGGATGGGGAGTTTATGCTAGTCTAAACAATTCTCTGTCCCATAGGAACCAAGCTCATTTCTGTTTGTTAGGCTGGGGATTGAACCTTATGTTAGAAAGCCCACCAAAGTATTCTATTGGGAAATATAATTGATTGCATAGTTTCTGGGGTGGGAAGTTTAACTTCGTAATACTGTTACTTTTTGGAGGGAACTTTAGTCTTGGTTTCACTTTTGACTATGCCGATTCTTTGTAGCCAATAAACATGTTCTTAGAGGAAAACCCAAACCTTGGAGTTCTGCTTTAATTGGTCTCATGTATCAGAACCATGACAGCTATCTTATTTGGGCTGCAGAAGTCTAGACAGTCACCAGGTGAGAACACAGAGGTAAAGTTTCTTGGAATTTTGCAGCCTGAAGATTATATGGTTGCCCTACTCTGATGTCCCACATTTCTCATTCAAAAAAATCTAATAGGAGGAATTTTCCCACTTAATTTCATTGTGGGAAGCCAGAAGCCGCAGACTGTAAGAGAGATTACTACAGAATGAAAAAGGGATGTTCATATAAACTGTCTATCTTGTAACTAAACAGATTTTTACTAAATATGGGGAAATGTTTGATGAAAGAAGTGAAAATGGATGAGTAGAAGAGTATGCTTCTGGATACTTTGATATGTGGAATGAGAATTTGGTATGTTGGGAAATAAATAAAAGTAAATTAAAGGTAATGGGAATAGAATATTTAGGAAATGTGTGGTACATGAAGAAAAGACAATGTCAAATAGGGGGGGTTGTTGTTTTTTTGCAGGACCTCCTGTTTCTATTGTCTCTGTTCTGGGCTGCTCACCATGCTCTAGTTCCCATCTATGAGGGTACTTCAGAAATAAACCACCATTTGGTTATCAATGACAGACACTCCCAGATACAGAACCTTTATTATACACATTAGAAAAATACAACATTATATTACTTTTTGATATAATCGCCATTCAAGTTGAGGCACTTGTCATAACGTCTTATAAGGTTTGAAATTCCTTAGTAGTATGGGCTATAGGGGGTGATCAAAAAATATCCCAACGGAACTGCTTCAAAAGTTCTTGGGTGCGTCTAGCAGTGTGTGGGCGAGCATTATCGTGAACCAACATCACACCAGAAGTCAGCATGCCCCAACCCTTGTTATGGATGCCTCATCTGAGTTTTTGTAACGTTTCACAGTAGACTTCTGAATTAATGGTTGAACCACGCTCTATGAACTTCACTAGCAGTACTCCTTTGGCATCTTCACATTTGGTGGGATTTTCTATGGCACCACTTCTGTATGGTGTTGGTCCATGATAATGCTCGCCCGCACACTGCTTTTGAAGCAGTTCCATTGGGATGTTTTTGATCACCCTCCCTATAGCCCAGATTTGGTGCTGAGCGACAACTACTAAGGAATTGCAAACCTTGTAATACGTTATGACAAGTCCCTCAATTTGAATGGCGATTACATCAAAAAGTAATGTAATGTTGTATTTTTCTAATGTGTATAATAAACGTTCTGTATCTGTGAATGTCTGTCATTGATAACCAAATGGAGGTTTATTTCCAAATTGCCCTCATATTATACAATGTCATCATGTGGGACTGGAGTCTCTATGGCTGCATGCTGCCCTATTTTATAAGGCTTAAAGACCTGGATGTTCTCACAAGCAATTAAGTTCGGAGGTTAAACAAGTACAGTCATGTAACTATTATTATTTTATTGTATTGTACTGAATAGTATTGATGTAAATGATATTTAGCTACATTTCCTTTGACTTATTTCATGCCTTTAATTTCTTTGGCTTGCTATTTCTTATTTTCTTTCTGCACTCTGCATAAAGTTGGGAATAACATGATAGGAATATGTATATGCAGTAAGTTGCTGGTTTTTTCTTTTAAATAAAGGTCAAAAGCAAATTTTATTTTGCTGAATTGTCTGTGAATGGTTGAAAAATATGTAGGACAGTTTGAGCAATATGGCTTTAATAATGACAGCAAAGGTCTCCTGGGGTGAGTAAAGATTATGTATTAGGTGAGCTAAACTCTGAGAATAGACACAACCTGGGATAACTCATTATTAGCACTGGATAAGTAAATCCATCCATTTGTGTGTATGTGTGCACATAGGCACATATATTTGTTTTTCTTTTTACTAATGGCTGCCTCTAATGGATAATTAGCCAGGAATCACATACCAGTAATTGACACAGTCATAGTTAAATCTAAAGTTAGGCATATTTTTCTCTTTCTGACACCTCCTTTTTTTTCTCTTTTTCTCTTTTCCTTGATTTTAAAGGCAAAAGTCTTACAAAGCCCCTTAAAGACTCAAGAGACTTCCAAATGTTGTTACCAGATTGAAAATGTTAAAGGTAACAAAGGGAACATAAGTCCATACTATAGGATTTCTAGAATTGTCTAAAAGCTTACCACTAGCCTTAAGAGAGTTTCTACAGAGCGCTCTGTAACATTAAATAAAAGAGAAAAGAAAGAGAAGCGATTGGTTTTAGCCTCCACTGGTAGCCATAAGCACATTTGTTTCATTGGGTATTTACAATTACTGCCAGTAGCAAGAATGGCAGTAATAGAACAAGACACTCTTAGATGGCTAACTTCCCACTATCTGTTACCTGTTTGTAATGCAAAACATGCTCCATTTTGCTAGATATACTTTCAGAGGTTCTCACTGGGTTCTTTTGTGCCCAATGACACTACTTCCCTGAGGCTCAGGTCCTTTTTTATGACAGTACCAAAATTAAACCAAGGGGGAAAACAAAGAAAAGAAAGAAAATGAAAAGCAAATATTTCTACTTCTTTTCTCCAAAACAGTTGACTTATTTTATTTAAATTATTCTTTCATCATCCTATTTTTCCCTTTTCTTTTTGAATGCCAGAGGCACTGGCAAGGAGGATGGCACCTTTGGTGGGTGAAGTGAAGTAGACACAAGTGGGTATTCCCAACCTCACACAGCTCTAATTAAGAATAATTCTCAGTAATGGACTTTGGCTGCAGGCTAAATAAATACTGTTCCTGAATATTTTCATCTTAAATCTCACATAAATGTGCTAATTGAAAGTCTCACATCTTCTTCCAAATTGAATCCAACTCCATGTTCTTTGAATTATTTCCTTTCATGTCTATTGTTCAAGCAGCTTTGACTAATTCCACTGTAGTTAAAGATCTCTCACCATGAGCTTATGCTTCCATTTCTGCCCCCTCTAAGGAGATGTATTCTTAACCAGCCTAAAGCTGAAAACTGACACACAGACTATCTTGATTTTTGTACCTCATATGGAGCTGAGTTGTTTAAAAATAAACAGACTTAATAATATCCAAATCTTTCTCCTGATGAATATTTAAGCACAATCAATTCTACCCAATAAAATCTAGAATCTTAAGATTTAGAATAACTGGTAGCAGTGGAATATGCCACCTGATAGCAAAATAAAATAGTATGCACACTAGCAAATCTACTTAGGGAGGATATAAATAGGGCACCACAACTAAGAAGATCATGCCACTTATAATTGTCCAACAAAATTCACTTGCTAGAGGACATTCAGAAGAGGGTTTTTGAAGATGACATAATCATTTACACAAGTGTGTGTAAAGAGACATCTCTTACAGATCTCTATCCCTTCTGAGTTTTAAAAAGACTTTGCACTTGGTCCAGGAAAAGACAGTGCCACCCTAATCCTAATCCTGATAAAGTGATAGTATTATGTGGTCCCGTTATTAGCAGCTCTGTTCTGACTAATGGAACTTTCCAAACAATCATCAAAGGTATGTTCCAGTACAACATGTTAGAGTAATTCAAACAGCATTAGTGAGCCTGATTTTAGATGAATTCAGTATCATGCAAGCTTTATGCTTATGTTTGTGCAAGACATCTCTCCTTTTTTTCTGCAGGTTCCCATCTGCTCTGTAGGTTTCCAAAGTTTCTAGAACACAACATGACGCTGATCAAGGAAGATTTATCTTTTTGCCCTGTCCTGTTTCAGGAGACAGTTCTGCAGATGAAGGGGATTTGGATTCCACCCTTTGAAAATGAATGTGTTGATATTCAATCAAACCAATATTTTGATTTGCATCACAAGGCAACGCTGGGTTGCCTTTCATTTCCCATGATGATTACAATGTGACATAATTATGTAAAAATATATTGTGAGGTTTAGTTAGCAGTTGCTCAGAAAATTAATGAAGTATGAAGGTGGAATTGTTGCTTTGTAACATCAGTTGATGACAAGATTGCAACTGTTGCTGTTTCCTCAAAAGGAATGACACACTTGAGTAAGACTGAGTTGACTGCTCTGTCCCTGGTCCAAGGGGAAAAAATGAAGCATGTGAGTATAGCTCTATCCCACAATTTAAATCAAACACTTTATTTTTTTTCTGATCTATCTTTTTCTTTTTCCTTGCTCCCCTTGAGCCTTTAACTTGCTTTGGTTCTGTTGTGCTCCCACAGCAGATGGACTCCCTAGATGTTCTGCTGTTAACATAGAAACTTTGGGTAATAGGGAATAACAAATAGATAGAAAAGCCTATTAAATAGCCTCCTGAGTAGCCTGGACAAAGATTCATTTCATCTTTGTATGTGTGTGTGTGTGTGTGTGTGTGCATACATATAAATATACACACAAAGGCAGGAATTATTGTTGCCTAACTAAGGCTACATTAGCAAAACAAATTCCTGCAGAGTTTATACTTTTGCTGTTTAAAAAAAGGTAATGAAAAGCTTTAGTTTACATGAAAGATGAGATTGCAAATCCAGAATTTATTTTATCTTGCAGCTCACTTTATTTTTTGTTTGAAAACAGCATTTTATTGAACTTTCCTGAAGGTATTTAAAGGGAGGCTGGATGATTGTCTCTTGAGGATTTTACAGTGTTAGATTCTTTCACTGGCCAGAAGGATGAAGTAGAGGATCTCTAAGGTAACATCCCACCTGTA
This sequence comes from Azemiops feae, assembly GCA_023970755.1. NCBI lineage: Eukaryota > Metazoa > Chordata > Lepidosauria > Squamata > Viperidae > Azemiops > Azemiops feae. The sequence goes on from JALGBA010001814.1 coordinate 185,203, forward strand.
TGTTCAATAATTCTGTCCAACATATGCAAGGTTAAACTGAAGATTTGAAATTAATATTTGTATCACTATTTGTAAAACAAAACAAAGAGAAGCAAAATTATGAACTCAGTTTCATCAAGGAATAAACCTTACACAGTAGAGTTTTGGTATGAAGGCTTTATGGTTGGCTTTAGATTGCAAGTGAGGGAAGCCAACTATTTCCATCTATTGCTCCTAGCTAATCAATTATGCATTTTTGGAACAATAGCCATTAGCAATCATTGAAAATGCAAATCAGCTCCCTTTAGCCAATTAACAAAAGACATTTACACTTTTTAGAGATACCAGTCTGAGTGAAATAATCACACACCATTCAAAACCACATTAAAATAAAACCTAGTAAAAACACCCAGCTAAAATAAGTTGAAATAATTCATGATACTGCCCCTTTATAAAGTTTTATTTGTATGTTGATAGAATTAACAAATATTAGATAGATAGATAGATAGATAGATAGATAGATAGATAGATAGATAGATAGATAGATAGATAGATGATAGATGATAGATGATAGATGATAGATGATAGATAGATAGATAGATAGATAGATAGATAGATAGATAGATAGATAGATAGATAGATAGATAGATAGATAGATAGATAGATAGATAGATAGATAGATAGATGACAGCCATGTAGTTTGATGGTTAAGATGCAGTCTAAGATCAGGAATACACAGGCTGTAGTCCTCTTTTAGATATAGAAGACAACTATTTTGAAGATTTCTCTGAGATGTCTCTCAGTCATGAACTGGGGATTTGAAAAAAAAATCTATTAACTTTCACTGGACCAGCATATACTATAACTTTCAATAAAATTGGCCTTCATCCTACAGTGAACAATTTGGGCTTTTAGTAACAACAATAACACATCCTCTTCCACTACTTACATAATATTTATTTTAGGTATTGGTATTTTGTATTCAATTGTAAAAGGGGGCTGGAAAGCTGATAGCCCAAGTTTGAGACCAGCTTCTGCCCACTGTGCAGTTTGAAAGCATGCAAATACAAGTAGATTAATAGGTACCACTTTGGTAGCAAGGTGCACCTTTGGCATATAGCCATGCTGGCCAGATGACCATAGAAAATCTCTCTTAATCAAGAAATGGAGATGAGCACCATGCGCTAGTGTTGGACATGACTGGACAGGGAAGCCTTTACTTTTAATATTCAATTGCAGGACTTTGAAATAAATCATAGCTTCTAGAAAACTGAGAGGCAATACGGATATTTATTTGATAGGAATTCCATTCATCATTTTTTTCTCCACTACAGGGTTCAAAAACAAGCCAGTAACAAATGAAAGTGCGGTTGCTGATCTCTATTTAAGTTAGTAAATGGAACAATCTGGCAAAAAAAGCCAAATGCGTAACAATGTAGGAGTCAATTGTTTTTGCTTCCCAACTTATTTCTGTGCATTGTCTGCAGTCCAAAGAAACATTGGAAACCAAGTCTCAGGTAGAAGTATGACTTCCCTGTTTTTCTAGTATCAAAAAGACTTGACATAAAAATCCTCCAAAGTCTTAGATAATCCCCAGATTTGTAAGGTTTTGCCACCTTATTTCTCTGGTTGTGGTTATGGGCCTTTAAACACAACTTGAGGCATGGGGAGACATGAAATCCCCTACCTGTCCAGAAATTTCATTCATCTTATTGAAACCAGCTTGGCTTCCTTCAAAATTCTGCACATATTAGAGGGGAGAAATTGTCTGCATATATCCAAAAGTGCATAGAAGATGTCTGTGTCCTGAAAAGCTTTGTTGTGAGGGCGAATTAAAAACCGTGGCTGACTTATGAGGTCTGCAAGATGCTGAAAGCACGGAATGTGGCTTTTAAATCTGGTGACATGCTGGCACTTAGAACAGCCAGAGCAAATCTGAAAAGTGCCGTAAAAGGTGCAAAGCAAGCCCATTGCCAGAAAATTCAGAACTTTTTTCAGGACCCAACAAACACCAGGCAAATGTGGCAAGGGATCCAGGCCATTACGGATTACAAGGTGGCTCCATCGAGATGTAAGGATGACACAGACTTCCTAAACAAACTGAATGCATTTTTTGGTAGATTTGAGGCATCTAATAGTACTCCTGCTAGGAAAGCTGTGCCCCATCCTGATGAGCAAGTGCCTAGCTTTGATGTCACCTCTGTCCGGAAAACACTGCAGACAGTTAACATTCGGAAAGCAGCAGGCCCAGATAACATCCCTGGACGTGTCCTTAGGGAATGTGCAGAGGAGCTGGCTTGTGTTCTCACAGATATTTTCAACCTCTCATTGCAGCAGGCAGTGGTCCCATCGTGTTTTAAGATGGCCATCATCTTGCCAGTGCCAAAAAAGTCCACAATTACAGGCCTCAATGATTACCGTCCGGTTGCACTGACATCCACCATCATGAAATGCTTTGAGAAGCTGATAAAGGACACTATTGTATCTAGCCTACCGCCAGCATTTGACCCGCTTCAGTTTGCCTACCGACCAAATCGCTCTACGGAGGATGCTATTTCTTCCGTTCTCCATCTGAGCCTGAAGCACTTAGAGGAAAGAAATACTCATGTGCGTTTGCTGTTTGTCGACTTCAGTTCGGCGTTTAACACAATCATTCCCCAGCATCTAGTAGACAAACTGGGCCTTTTAGGCTTAAATACTTCTTTGTGCAACTGGATTCTGGATTTTCTTACCAACAGGCCCCAATATGTGCGAGTTGGAACAAATACCTCCAATACCATTTTCTTGAGCACAGGTTCTCCTCAGGGCTGCGTCTTAAGTCCGCTGCTGTTCACCCTGTTGACCCATGACTGCTGTGCTAGGTTTGCCACCAACCATATTGTGAAGTTCGCAGATGTGAAGTTCACTACAACAGTAGTGGGCCTTATTCAGGATGACAAGGTGGAAGCTTACTGCAAGGAGGTTGAGGGGTTGGTGAACTGGTTTAAGGAAAACAGCCTAGTTTTAAATACAGGAAAAACCAAAGAGATCATTGTCGATTTCAGAAAGGGCAGGCACAGCCACACTTCTCTGTGCATTAATGATTCACCTGTGGAGATGGTTACCAGCATCAAATTCCTGGGTGTGCAGCTAACGAGTAGGCTGACTTGGTCGCTCAACAGTGAGAAACTGGTGAAGCGGGCACAGCAGCGCCTGCATTTTCTGCGCCGCATGAGAAAAGCACATCTTCCTTCCCCTGTCCTGACCACTTTCTACAGGGGAACAATCGAGAGCATCCTGTCATACAGCATCACAGTCTGGTTTGGAGGCATCACTGCTTCAGACAGGAAGGTGGTGCAGAGAGTGGTGAGAATGGCTGAAAAGATCATTGGCAGTTCCCTCCCTCCCATCCAGGACATAGCACAGAAGCGTTGCTTGAGCAGGGTCCGTAAGATTATCTGGGACACTACACATCCTCTTCACAACCTGTTTTCCTTGTTACCTTCTGGGAGGAGGCTTCGTGGTATCCATAGCAGAACATCCAGATTCAGCCATAGTTTCATTCCATACAGCATTAACCTTGCGAACTCTCAAGCTTCCTCCTTGCGTTATATATTCAAGATGGACAGTATTTAATATTTATTTGCTATGTATATGTAGGGATGTGGGTCTATATATATATGTTGTACATAGTATGTTTAGGTGTGTGTCATGTATGTGTTTCACTTTGAGAGTGGGCAACTAAATTTCATTTTTGATGTGTGCCATTGTGCCCACAATATAAAAATGACAATAAAGGTTATCTTATCTTATCTTATCTTATCTTATCTTATCTTATCTTATCTTATCTTATCTTATCTTATCTTATCTTATCTTATCTTATCTTATCTTATCTTATCTTATCTTATCTTATCTTATCTTATCTTATCTTATCTTATCTATACTTCTGTTCAGTTTGGGATTTCCAAATGAAATACAGACTAAAATGCTACATTTTTTTTCTTTCCTCCCATTGAAGAGGGCAACAAAAGCTTCACAGCTGACAATCTGCAGTTCCCAGAGATACTTATGATCATACTGCAGATATTTGGTGATACTATTGCCAAATCTGGAGGCATGGTTTCCTATCATATCAAAATAAGAAAAACAGGAAGCTTGTAGAGAAATTCAGGAGTAAATCCCCATGTCTTATGTTGGGAAGAAAAAGAAAACCATTAAAAATATTAAAAATCTCTTTAAGCAGCTGTTCTATACGTATGTTTCTCACTTCTAGTATATCTATCCCTGCACAAATGTCATTTCATAGATTCCCTAGAGATGGGCAAGATAGAAATAACCCGTCAAATTTTAAAGTCTCTCTGTTTGAACATCCTGGATTTATTTGTGTGATATTTGGCAAAATCCATCCAAACATTAGGGAATCCTTTAATTGAATATATCATAAAGCTTCTCCAAAGAGTAAATAGCTCATTTAGTCAACGGGAAGATATCCAAAGGATCAGGATACTGAACTGAAACTGCTGTTACTCAGAAATGAAACAAATAGAATACTGTCGAAATATTCCAAAGTTATGATCATGTCTAATGACTTATTGTCATTAGTATTCCTTCCATATGTATTCCCAAATTCAAAATAGCATATGATATTCATGTTTCCTTTCTCCATTTTTCTTCACAAAAGAATCCTCTGAATCATGTTCATTGAGAGATAATAGTTGGTGTAAAGCCCTCCCCCCTCCCCCATGAGTTTCACAGTTGAGAGGAACTTTGAACCTCTTCTGAATAATAGTCTGGCATTAGATGTAACACCATCAAATAATGACATCTGTCTATAATGACATCTGTCTATCTTGAAAAGGAATTGATAGATAAGGTAGTAATAATGTTATTAATTAATAAATTGAGAGCCAGCTTGGTCTAACGGTTAAGGCACCAGCTAGAAAGTGGGAGACCATGAGTTCAAGTCCCACCTCAGCCATGAAAGCCAGCTGGAAACTTTGGGCCAGTCACTCTCTCTCTCAGTCCAGATCACCTCATAGGGTAGCTGTTGTGGGGAAAATAGGAGGAGGAAGATGTGTTGAATACATTTGCCACCTTGGATTATTTATAAAAATATTAAAGGCAGGGAATAAATAAATAAATAAATAAATAAATAAATAAATAAATAAATAAATAAATAAATAAATAAATAAATAAATAAATAAATAAATAAATAAATAAATAAATAAATAAATAAATAAATAAACAAACAAACAAATAAACAAACAAACAAACAAACAAACAAACAAACAAACACATGAATGAATGAATGAATGAATGAATGAATGAATGAATGAATGAATGAATGAATGAAGCAACATTTGACAGATAGTAAAATCAGAGAAGGGGCAAGACAGCCAGATGATGTTTTAGCTTTGTCTGGGGTTTTCCAAATTAAGCAGCAAGAATTCAGGGAGTTTTATTTGTGTTCATTTAATATAAGCAGACCTCTCCGGCAATCACATAGAAGTCAAGTTATGTGGACTTCAGTTTTCAGAACGATACAGCCAATACCTTATTGCTATTTTTGCAAGTTGATGTCTACTTATCATAAGGATGGCCAGGTTAGAATGAGGTGCACAGAATGAGTGGAAATTGCTTCAGACTTCTGCTGAACCTGTGAAGGTCAACCATGGAAGGGGCAAAACAAGCAAATATAGGGACATTTGAGGTGGATTCACCTTTGCCTCCTACAGGGTTTTTACACACTGGCTTATGAACTTCCTTTTCAAAAGCCTTGTTAGAAATTCAATTGTTTTGTTTTTTATATCTGAGTTCCTCTGTGAAAATCAGATGTACCTCAACTGAAATGCATTTTGGTGCTGTGTTATGCAGTTCACATGTATAAAATGCCACAGCTGTATTCAGTCGGGAATGACCCCTTTCTTACTTTTCAGACATCCTAAACACATTCCTGCTTAAAAGTAGAATACTTCAGTTTCTTTCTAGAATCAGAGAAATAATAGGGCACTGTAGTGAGGTTGAAGTCTTTTATCTTCGTGCAGATTCAACCACAGTATTGATTCCTTATTGACCTAAACTCTAAGTATGGTTGTGGGTCCCTCCCCCCCCCCCAGCCTCCCTTTACACAGTCTAAGGGATGGTTGAAGCAGCTATTCCTTTAATATTGATTTCTATGAAGGAAAAAAAGATACAGAATACCTTTGTGTCTGCAGTTGCTCTTAGCTGAAGAAAATATCTGGTTATGCATTTATAGCATTATAGCAAAAGTCTTAATTGGCAGCTTTCTCTCTTTGTCTGTCTGTCTCTGGCCATCTTTCTCTCTTTTAAAGCTTAGAAATAGGTTTGCTCAAATGTGTTATTGGTGTTAATGATATTTTTGAAGTGAGGCAAATTCATCAGCCTTTTTGAAGACTGCAAAACTCAAAGATTAGATAGCCCTTCGTGGGCTTGCTGTGACAGTTTCTCAAATGTGGTCTTCTGAGCCTTTGAAATTGTAGTAACAACAACAACAACAACAACTGATGAGAAAATGGATCCCCCTTTGATTTGATGTTAAGAAGCTCCCTTCTTGTCTAAACTTTTGAATCAGGCTGGAATTTAGCAAATAAGAAATGTTATGATCTGTTTGATATTCATTTTCTACTTCTGTATGTCACAACATCAGAGATTATAATAAATCATGTACAGATTGGTCATGGTCATATCTGTTGTATGTACAAATTGATGCAGAACCATAATTAGAGATAGCAACTGTGAAGGAGCAGGTGGCAAAACCAAAAATAAGTAAAAAAGGTTAAAAAAACAATGTTTGCATAGATGAAAATTTAGATTATCATCTCTGATTATAATGAAGCACAGATAAAGAGAAAATAACTAACAATTTAAATATTATTTTAGTTATAACAATCATGACATTCATTTATAAATATCATAAAGAGGAACCCATACCATTTTTTCCCTATAGATTGGAAGATTTAAAGTTGCAATAATGTTTTTATTTATGTGTGTAAGAGAGCACACCTGCATACACGTACCTTAAGGTAAGTTTCTAGCTTTTGGCACTTGCCTGGACAATTTTTGACAATGCTTTTCAGAAATAGTTTGCCATTGCCTGCTTCCCAGGGCTGAAAGTGCGTGACTAGCCCAAGGTCACCCAGCTGCCTTTGTGCAGGGGGGAGGGGGGCTAGTTTCTAGACCTATTTATTTACTATAGCCATAAGCATTACACCAAACTGGCTCTGTTTATTAATTGATAACACTGTTATTACTGTACCTGTTGAGTCCTTCTCAAGGACTTGGGATAGGCAGATGTTGTTTTTTGATGTTGTTAAAGGTATCATCTCAGGATGTAAGCTGTTCTGAGTAAAGCTGCCTTTTGCAATTGATTGATGGTGTTGTCAGTGCCAATGGTATTCAAGTGGTGCTCCATTTGTTTTCAAATTGCACACAAGGCACCTATTACTATTAATACTACCTTTGCTTTCTTTCTGCCACAGTTATTCTATTTCTACTTGCAGGTCTTTGTAGTTTGTTATCTTTTCCAGTTTTTTCTCTTCTCTTCTGCTGTCTCCAGGGACTGCCATGTCTACTATCCAGACTTTTTTGTCAACAACTCTTAAGTCTAGGGTGTTATGTGGCAGGCACTTATATGTTTGAATTCTAAAGTCCCAGAGCCTTTAGCCTGGAGCCTGTTGACTTCAACTCCCAGAATTCCCAACTGGCCTCAGGAATTCTGGGAATTGAAGCCCACAAATTATAAAGGGGCCATAGTTCCCCACCTTTGCTTTAGCTTCTTCATTTTCTATTACTTTGTGTATTTGGCAGACAAGCAGTTGTTGTTGTTGTTAATTGCGAAGTCGTGTCCGACCCCATGGACAACGTTCCTCCAGGCCTTCCTGTCCTCTACCATCTTCTGGAGTCCATTTAAGCTCACACCTACTGCTTCAGTGACTCCATCCAGCCACCTCATTCTCTGTCGTCCCCTTCTTCTATTGCCCTCAATCTTTCCCAGCATTAGGCTCTTCTCCAGTGAGTCCTTCCTTCTCATTAGGTGGCCAAAGTACCTGAGTTTCAACTTCAGGATCTGGCCTTCTAAGGAGCAGTCAGGGTTGATCTCCTCTAGGACTGACCGGTTTGATCACCTTGCAGTCCAAGGGACTCACAGGAGTCTTCTCCAGCACCATAGTTCAAAGGCCTCAATTCTTTTGCGCTCAGCCTTTCTTATGGTCCAACTTTCACAGCCATTCATTACAACTGGGAAAACTATGGCCTTGATTATACGTACTTTTGTTGGCAGGGTAATGTCTCTGCTTTTTAGTATGCTGTCTAGATTTGCCATAGCTTTCCTCCCCAGGAGCAAGCATCTTTTAATTTTTGGGCTGCAGTCCCCATCTGTGGTGATCTTGGAGCCCAGGAAGATAAAATCTGTCACTACCTCCATTTCTTCCCCATCTATTTGCCAGGAATTGAGAGGGCCGGATGCCATGATGTTGGTTTTCTTAATGTTGAGTTTCAAGCCACCTTTTGCACTCTCCTTCTTCACCTGCACCAAGAGGCTCGTTAGTTCCTCTTCCCTTTCTGCCATTAGAGTGGTATCATCTGCATATCTTAGGTTGTTGATATTTCTCCCGGCAATCTTAATTCCAACTTTTGATTCATCTAGCTGTGCCTTTCTCATGATGTGCTCTGCATATAAGTTAAATAGACAGGGCAACAGAATACAGCCTTGCCGGACTCCTTTCCCAATTTTGAACCAATCAGTGGTTCCGTGTCCAGTTCTCACTGTTGCTTCTTGACCCGCATATAGGTTTCTCAAGAGACAAATAAGATGGTCTGGTACTCCCATCTCTTTAAGAACTTGCCACAATTTGTTGTGATCCTCACAATCAAAGGCTTTAGCATAGTCAATGAAGCAGAAGTAGATGTTTTTCTGGAACTCCCTAGCTTTCTCCATTATCCAGCAATTATGTTGGCAATTTGATCTCTAGTTCCTCTGCCTCTTCGAAATCCTGCCTGTACTTCTGGAAGTTCTCGATCCACATACTGCTGGAGTCTAGCTTGTAGGATTTTAAGCATAACTTTACTTGCATGTGAAATGAGTGCAATGGTGCGATAGTTTGAACATTCTTTGGCATTGCCTTTCTTTGGAATTGGAATGTAAACTGACCTTTTCCAATCCTGTGGCCACTGTTGAGTTTTCCAAATTTGCTGGCAAATTGAGTGTAGCACTTTTACTGCATCGTCTTTTAAGATTTTGAATAGCTCGGCTGGAATACTGTCACCTCCACTAGCTTTGTTGTTGCTCAGCTTTCCTAAGGGCCATTTAACTTCACGTTCTAGGATGTCTAGCTCGAGGTCAGTGACCACCTCTTTGTGATTATCAGGGATGCTAAGCTCGTTCTTGTATAGTTCTTCTGTGTAATTTTGCCACCTCTTCTTAATCTCTTCTGCCTCTGTTAGGTCCCTGCCATTTTGGTCCTTTATGATGCCCATCTTTGCATGAAATGTTCCCTTCATATCTCCAATTTTCTTGAAGAGATCTCTGGTTCTACCTATTCTATTGTTCTCTTCTATTTCTTTGCACTGTTCATTTAAGAAGGCATTCTTATCTCTTCTAGCTATTCTCTGGAATTCTGCATTCAATTGGGTATATCTTTCTCTTTCTCCCTTGCCTTTCGCTTCCTTTCTTTCCTCAGCTATTTGCAAAGCTTCTTCAGACAGCCATTTTGCTTTCTTGCATTTCTTTTTCTTTGGGATGGTTTTAGTTGCTACCTCTTGTACAATGTTGCGAACCTCTGTCCATAGTTCTTCAGGCACTCTATCAGATCTAATTCCTTAAATCTATTTGTCACCTCTACTGTATATTCATTAGAGATATGATTTAGTTCATACCTGACTGGCCTAGTGTTTTTCCCTACTTTCTTCAATTTAAGCCTAAATTTTGCAACGAGAAGCTCATGATCTGAGCCACAGTCAGCTCCTGGTCTTGTATTTCTTGCAAATCTTCCAATGCACTATTTTGCTAACTTGTCATACTGTTGTTTGCAATCAGTTTGTGTGACCTTCCTGCAGCAGCTAACTAGGTGGTCCACTGCTTCTTCAACTTCTTTGTAGAGGTGGCATTTTCTGTCTGTTGCTGTCTTCTCAATTTTGACTTTGTATGTGTTTGTTCTTATGGCTTGGTCTTGTGCAACCAGAATTAGCTCCTCTGTCTCTTTTTTTCAGTTTTTCTGTTTTGAGCCATTGCCAGGTTTTGTTATCTGCTTGGCCTGCTAGTTTTTTTGTTTTGTTTTGATGTACTGGCCACGTAATACTTTGCCTTGTCATGTTTCTTTTCTATTCTTCATTTGGTCTTTCTTGTAGGCCAGTTTAGTCTCTCCAGTATTCAGTAAACTTTCCTGGTATACTAGCTTCGATGAAACTTCTTCACTATCCTTGAGATTTTCTTCCAATGCCCTTTTTTCTTCTTTAATTGTGTGGTGTACTCTCAACATTCCATGGCCACCTATTTTCCTTGATGAGTGGAGTCTGTCAACATCACTGTGTGGTTGAAGGGCATGATTCATTGTCATTATTTTTCTAGTCTTCCTATCCAGGATTTTTTGTTCTCTTTGAGTCCAGTTCACCATGCAAGCTGTATATTTAATGACCAGAACTGCTCAGATATTAATTGCCTTGATAGTATTTCTTCCACTGGATGGAGGTGTTAATCTTGGTGAACAGTGTTTCCTCCTCTGACTTTAAGATCTTCTTCATTCTCGTGATGTATTATAACATTCCTCCTGACTTCAGTGTGCTTAATGTTGTCAGCTTGAAGGATGTCCAGATATTTCTAGTGATCATCTTCATCCAGACTCTTGATATTATTCTTATTATTATTATTATTATTATTATTATTATTATTATTATTATTATTATTATTATTATTATTATTATTATTATTATTATTATTATTATTATTATTATTATTATTATTATTATTATTATTATTATTATTATTATTATTATTATTATTCCTTCAGTTTTCACTATTTTCTCCCTATTGGGTGGCACATTTGTCAGGCCATTTTTATTATTTGTACACAAAAAAGTAAAATCACAGCTAACAGTTGTAGCTGGGGTTGGCTTTCATATCCATCGAGTTCGTCCCAAGACCCTAGGATGTCATAATATATTGCCATAATATATATGTAGATCCAAGCAGTGTGGTCTTTAGTAATTGACAAATGGTAATTTTGTTTATATGCAGGTTTTTTAAGCACCTTCCAAGAATTTGTACTAAGAATTTGTACTAAGACTACAACAGCTGTTTTATGCAATAATCTTTCAATTTGATTTTAAGATCTTGATACTTTGTGATATTCTCCAATTTTTTGTCTTCTCGTCTATTGTCTCCTGGTTTTGTTACATCAATAATAGCTTGACTTGGTTTGTTTTTACGTGAAAGATGATATTTTTTAATAGCCCAGATTCTGCCTTGATGTCAAGATGCACTGCAAAAATTGTGCTAGAATCCTGGTAATAAGCTGCACAACACTTTTGACCATGCAACATTGGTGGATTAGCAAAATGTTTAGCAGTCATTTTTGTTTGATTATTTACATAAATGCCTTGCAGGGATTCACTCTAGCCTTTTAATTATGTTTCCACAAATAAAATAAAGCTGTGTCCCATACTCACGTTCTACATACAAGAACAAATGAAAGAAGTGAAGGGAAAGGTGTGATGTCTATAAATGTGTGCAATTTACTGAAATATAAATGGAGCATTATAGAAAGAAGTCCAAAGAAAATGAAGTATCTTTAAGGCCATCCCAAATATATTTCACTCAGTTTGTGTGTGTTATGTGATCTCACTTCAGATTCTGTTGGCCATGTTGTATATAATATATAAAATAAGTGTGTGTGTTTGTGTGTGTCTCTCTCTCTGTTTGCATGCATTATGGAGGGCCACTTCATAACACATTTCTATTTTGTCACTTTTCCCTATCTTTAGTTTTATAAATATTTATGTTTAATCTTTATGTTTAAAGATCTCTTACATGAATGTCTGTTAGCTTTTCTTTATCCATTCCCATCATAGTATAAATTAATATGTTAATTTCGGTCTAACTTTGTTACTAGTAAGCGTTTCAACTGTGACAAAAAAAAACCTAAATTAAAAGTATGACTTTTCCACAGACATTTATGATTAAAATTCTTAATTTATGAAATGTAATCCTTTTTGGAAACTGGTGAGGGGGAGAAGTCAGGGAGAGGTTGTTTTATGTTCATTTGTTAATAAATGGGAAATATTTACAAGGCATCTTTTCACATGGGTTCTAAAATACATTTAACCAGATAAAATTCATAGGTGCAATACAACTTTTTAATGAAAAAAATGATTTGGAATAAAGCAATCTTTAGTGGAAATGCTGCATAAGCAGAGCCCTCATGTTATATGTGATAGAATATGAAAATGATGAAATAAGAGCCCTAGATTTATAACATTGAATTATATTAATTCAATGCAATCCTAAGTATACAAATTAAATCTAATTTAGTTTTTGTCCAAGCCCTACCTACCTCTGAGACCAAGGCACTTAACATACTACTAAAGCTCATCCTCAGTCTCTCAAATGTTGAACACCCATTTTGTGCTTGCATGAAGATCTGTAGAGAAATAAATCATAGTACCACTCCTGAAGGGCGTTTCATACCTATATGGTAAATGCTAAAAGACCTTCTCTCTCATGCTTGTTGACCACACTGTCATACTTCCAAAAACGAATTCCTTGGAGGTACTCAGCTTGGTGGTTGATCCCACAAAGGTCAATTCTCCCCTCTTTCCCTTACCCTAGTTATTCAACACCTACATGAAGCCATTCTCCAACAGTTTTGGGGGGGGAGAGATGTTGGCATCATCAAACTGATGGTAGAATAACTTCTGATTGTTGGCTGTTTTTGGAATATCAAGGGAGCTGATGCTTGGAAACATATTTTGAGAGTGGTGACTCCAATCCTTTGGAAAGGCCTCCTGTTTGAGGTTAGATCTACTCTTACCTTGATCCTTTACACTCCTTGTGGAGGGCATTTGGGTCATGACACTTCTTTGTTTGGCATTGTATGTTTTAGGTAATTAATGATTCTCTGTATCTTTGTATTGGATTTTGTTTTTGTGGGTCTTTCTCCTTCTATTTCTCCTCTTCCTCCTCCTCCTCCTCCTCCTCCTCCTCCTCCTCCTCCTCCCTCCTCCTCCTCCTCCTCCTCCTCCTCCTCCTCCTCCTCCTCCTGTAGTTGTAAGGTACTAAGTATTTGCTAGATAGCAACAGAGTAAAAATCAAATCAACAAGTAAACACATTTCCAAGAATGATCCTAGTATACAGGCTGGTTGTTGCTAATTAATCTGTCTTTTCAGGTAATCATTTTATACTATTTAATTCATCTTCCCTTCTTTGCCCAGAGTGGAGAGAATGATATATTCCTGATCCACTATAGTAAGAGCTCTTCAATAAGACCTCTTCTAGAGTGGTAATTATGGTTGGTAATTGGCTAGTTGGTAGCCGCTATTGCACCATATTGATGTTGTACCTCATATAGGGTGATGGACTGTTTCCATCCATCTAATATTCATGTGGTTAATTTACATTCTGTTCATTTGCTGTTTTTCATGCATGGAAACATACATTTAATTATGTGATAGTGTTTTACAACTGTGTATATATGTGTGGGTGTATTTGTAAAACATATTTTCTAAATATATTTTCTTTTAAAGTATGATTTTGAAAATAAATATTCATCCTTTTCATGTTCTCCATGGGTTTTAAACAATTCCCATCACCCAACCAAGCCAAACATTAATTGTTCTGGCTGGATGTAATACAACTTGAGGGCACCGGCTTAACATAAATTAATACAGTTGGGAATGTAGGACTTGTGGCCCCTCAGTCTTCCTGCACTGCCAGTGACCATCATCCCCTGTGAGGATTTCCATCAGTGATGCAAAGCTTCATAATAAAACTTTTTGAAACACAACATTTCAAAAAAAAAACCCACAAGTGAATGAAGTCCTTTGCCTATCAGACAATTGTGGGGAAAGGAAAAAAGAAACACTACCAATAACTACCAATAACTTTTTTTACAACACAGTTATCATTTATCCTAGTACCAAAATCCATTCAACCTTGTTTATACAGGTTACATAGTCATAAAAGTTCAAGCAGCCATAAAAATTGCTGTTGAAGATAAATTAGCAATAAATAAAAACTGAAGCCCAAACAAAAATCCAGGCTTCTAAAATGTGTACCTTAAATTAATTTGAGATCATTCATTTCATAAAAGACCAGAGGGAGAAGAGAGAAAGCTGAAGGAAAAGTAGAACTATCTTGATTCAGCTCTCTTGATTCAGCTATCTTAAAAAGTAAAGGATAAGATCCACCTTGGAAAATGTGCTCAAGTAGCTCTTCAACACTGCAATTCTGATTGCTTTCATGTCCCAGAACCATCTTCTGCTCTGGATGAGACCTTCTTGAGATGAAGTCAATTCATTCTGTTTGGTTCATGGATCCAAGTTATTCTATCAGTTGAGATTCCAAAGCCTTGCAGCATCCAGCATTTGGATATGAATTTTGATGTACCGTTTAGTGCTATTTTTGTAACAATTCAGTCTGCTCTAGTAGTGTTAAGGACGAACAATTATCCTATGGATGCCAGGCCAGGCAGTACATAAATTTTAATGCTTATTTTCAGTGGCAGGGGAGAGAATCTTAAGATCAGTGCACACCCGAAACTGGTAAAATCTTCCCTCTTATAAAACTAGTGTTGTGGGGGGGAGTGGGGATGAATTAAATGGGAGTGAGTTGACTGAGAGGGAATGAGAATTTCCTCTGAATTTCTAATTGGGCAAGGATAAGAGGGAGAAGTCAGGAGGTGGCTGTGAGGTGGCTGTATTTTTTTAATTGTTTTTTTTTTAAATGTTGCTTGCAGGAAGTATCAAGTGCCCCAGAAGAATCTGCAAGGGGAAGGACCACTCCCCAGTCAGAGCAAGCAAGCAGGTCCACAGAGGACTTTTATTCAAGATAAAAGAAATGACAGACACCTCTGCCAATGTAAGGAGATATCTCCTTTCTCATCATCTCCAAGCAAACATTTAAATTTTATTCTCATAAAAGTTTATCTCATTAATTCTTTTACTCCTGAGCAAGAAGACAATAGGGGAGGGGGAATATGCCTGATTCAAAGGGAATATATAGCATTTCTCAGGCACAGGGGGCAGGATTTAGCTTAGCTTTAGATAAGAAGGTCAGCTTGTCACCTGACTCCCCCCCCCATTTCCTCACATTAACATTTTCCATATGGAGGAAGTGAGAGCTAAGTGACTGCAGACACACTATCTGCCTTTCTGCAGGCAGCCAATGCACTAAATCTGTAGATGGACTCCAGTTTGCTTGTGGTCACTTGAGAGTGAATACTTTTTTGCTTCAGAGAACTAGCACATTTCTTCCAAGAAATCCTCTATAATCCTGGATTTGGGATTCAATCCTGTATTTCATACACATAGACACACACATATGTTTTTGGCTCAATGCTTGAGGGATCCTTGGCATATTGTCCTCTGGTGGCCCTCCACTGATGTTAGTATCCTTCCAGCGGGCTTTTCTAGTGGTGGCAACAACAACAGTCTGATCAGTTACTCACTACTTTAATTTGCTGCAGTGCCCCTAATTGTAGAATTGCTGCTGGATATTGTGGGAAATTAAAATGGCATCTGCCAGATTCCCACTGGGGATCACTATCTTAATTTCCTATCTTGTCCCAGAGCAATGCTATGTTGGAGAATTGTAGTAAATTAAAATGGCAGCCTGCCAATGGGGGTTAACCAGAAGGCTCAAGACAAGCAATTTGCAGTCAGCCTTCATGTATATCAGCATAGATACATAGAAGACAATGAAGGAGAGAGATACAATAGAAAGGAAAGCCTTCAGAAATTCTTCATGTACTCCTCTTAATGCCCTTGGAGCTTTAGAGAACATTATATTTTGTCTTTCTTGTTAATAATATCCTGAACGAGGATGGATAGATCTTGGGCCTTTTCAGTGGTGGCACATTTACCTGACAATGAATATTAGGAAAAAAAGTCACCTAAGAGTAAGAGCTTCTAAACATAGGATCAATTGCCCAGAGAGATCGTGGAAGCTTTTTCATAGGTAGCCATCTGCTAGCAAGCTTTAATATTTATATTGTTTTTATGGACAAAGAGGAGGAAGAGGAGGAGGACTCAATGGCTTGAATAGCCCTCCTAACTATTTAATTCTAATAGAGAGGGATGTTCAGATAGTTCTTTCAATATTTTTGGATATCACTAAAATTTCTTTTCTTTCTTTGATAAGAAAAATCTCTAATTTTTTAAAACTGAAAAATTAATTTGACTGTATTTATAGGCTAATTTGATCTTTTAATCCTGGCCATTTCATTTTATTGTTTATATGCTGTTAATTGCTTCCAAATCCACTTGCGCAAAACATGGAGGATAGAAACATTTGAAGCAAATGAATGCAGAAGGACTCAATGGATGAGCTGTCAAGTAAATGCTTATGAAGTCATGCATGGCATCTGAGCTTTGATTAGAAAAGTTTGCCACAGGATCAATGGAATCTATAGGTATGTACATCTGTGTAAGAAGTTTGTTTTTCCAACTTTGGGTCTTGCTATTACATTGCTATTCTGATGCTGCTTCAGATCAATTTCCTTTCCATTGCTTTCAGCATCAAGTAGCTTTGTAACCCCCTTTGACTGCTCTGATTGTATATATCTAATTGGTCATATGAATGGATGTATAAACAGCTGGGCAATAACAGTAGCAACATATCCCTCCTTTTGCTTTCCAGTGGCATCTATGACTAGCCACTCTGAGAGTGATCAGTGAAAAAAGTATTCTGTTCAGATGCACTGTTTCTTATTTCTCCAGGGGCTTCAGATTATTTTATTGGATGATGAAGGGCTGGACAAGTGTGAAAAGCATTGAATATTTTACAGGGCTCAAAGGTGCAGGTTACTCTTTTGCTGTGGAATGACATGCTGTGGAAAACTGTGTTGCTGCTGAACCCTCAGCAGCGGTTTTGCTGTATCCTCACATTAAAATGAAGGGTAACTGAGTTAAAAAGGATGCTTTTGAAGAGATGGGGAAAAAAATCCCCAAGCTCCACTATTGTGAGAATATTCAACTATTTAGAGACTTTTTGCTGCCAGTCTACTTCTGTACCATTATTTAAATCATGGAAATTGTTGTATATTCTTCTCAATGGATTAATTGAATGGGAAACCCCAGGCTGTCAGAGAACCTGTAGTGAATGAGACAACGTACTAATGATAAAGACACAATCAGATTTGACTATCCCATGTCATCATCAATTAAAATCAGCAATTCTTTAATTAAAGGATTTCTAAAGACTTTTTGGATGCTGTGTTAATTTTTCAGCTGATACTGAAGAATACCTTAATTAAAGGATTAAATATTGTTGTATTCAATTTAGTCTCCATGTTTCTTAACA
The DNA here is from genome assembly GCA_023970755.1 of Azemiops feae. Classification (NCBI taxonomy): domain Eukaryota; kingdom Metazoa; phylum Chordata; class Lepidosauria; order Squamata; family Viperidae; genus Azemiops; species Azemiops feae. The sequence goes on from JALGBA010001814.1 coordinate 202,692, forward strand.
TCAACATTCCTAATAGGTTGTTTCCATCTGTACAGACTTTTTAAATATAAATATTGATTATGAATGATTAACATTTTGTATCTTTCTTTAAAAATATAAATTTATTTATATGTACTCCTAAACCATGTATGTGTGTTCAATTCTTCTTTTTGTCTAGTTCTTTTATTTAATTTGTTATTCTAATGCAAACTGCATCACTCATGCACAAAGCCCAATCCATTCCTGTTGATGTCGCAAGAGTAAACAGATCTGGCTATTTTTGAGGTCATGGGAAATAAAAGAAAGTAGTTCATTTTGGCTGGACAAATATTTTCAGTTTTTTCAAAACATTGTTTTGACATGAATGCTTATTATAGCATTTTTAAAAGATTACCCTTCTGTTAAAAGAAGCAGAAGGATTTGTCTTGATGATCAAGATACTGTGGCTGCAGGAAACCTCTGGAAAAAATATTGTCCTGACAAAGAATTGTCCCAGCTCCATCTGGGCAGTAGCATGGGAAATGGCAAAAATTAAGAAGTAAGTCTTGTTATTGTCTCATATGAGAGGGAGAAAACAATTTATGATTGTTTTTAAAAGGGAGATAGAAAGAGAGACCTGATTTACATGGGTTGAAGATTATTGTAATCCACACATTTTCATACTGTAATAAATATGTTAGTCTATAATTTGCAACAATATGTTTTAATTTTTTTCATTGTAGCAAATTAAAATGGCTGCACCTCAGGGAATTATTTTGACTTTGCTTCCCACTAGTCAGAGTGAAAGAGAAAAATCCAATTTAATTCTGAGCATCATGTATTGCTAGTCAGTATTGGCAGTACTGGGATAAATGATAAATAATCCAATTTGATATGATGCATCTTTATATGAGTCCATTATATATTTTTTAAACAAACATTCTGCATGATGCAAAGCCTCTAATTTAACCTCCAGCAAGGCTTGCAATTAGTTTAGACTTTTAGAACAACAAAGATGACAATAATTTTTCTCTCCAAATTACATTATAATTTCTTATCACTGGACAATCTGTGACTTAAACTGCCACAGCACTAGTATTCTCCTCTCTAACCTATTTTAGATGCAACACTGAGATTGAAAATTATTTGTAATTTCCGGATTGCACAGAGAAACTCCAATTCCCCACAAATTGGCTTCAGCTCTTTAGGAAACACCACTTTCCTTCAACTTTGCTTTGGCCTAATTATTCTGTTCTGCTTCCTCCTGGCCCAACTTGAAACCAAGCACATGGTTGCTTGTTACAGTAAGGTTCAGCTTTCTGACATTAAATTGGAGTTAAATAAAAAGCTCAGTCAACTCTTATCCTTGGGCAATGGGTATGCTGAATGAAAAATCAACCAGGAGACATTCTCTGAAACTGAAGCTTCTGAGGTGGAAGATAAGTCAGAAAGATTGACTTCAAAGTTTCTGTGCCTTAAAAAAGATCCCTTTGACACCCCCCCCACCTCACTTATTCTGCTTGTTAGTATTTTGAATGAAAATTTCAGGAGGTGTCACTAGCAACAGAATTTTTTCCCCCAGTTTTATATCACTGAAGGATTTCCTCTCTTTCCCCCTCCCTCTTTCTTGGTGCTGACTCTAATAGCAATGCAATGGCTGCTTAGCCAACCTCTGTTATATGTCTCTTAAGGGAATATTTTTGTTAATTGCAAATATTTGATTGACAAACATGGGATGCAATTAGTAGGCAGGCACAGTAGGAGAGAGCAGCGAACTGGATCTCTGAACCAACAGTCTCCCAGCTTGAAGTGAAATAGGCAAGAGCATTTAAACCATATGTTTACCTCAGACTTGTCCCCCACCCCCACCCCATGCTAAATGCTAAAAAAATTCCCATTCCTCTAAACTGGCTTTGTTGTTGTTGTTTGCCACTTGCCAAGGGACTCCTTCCTTTATAAGGATTGTGTCAAAATAAAAACAGGAAATTCCTCATGAACCTCAAATGTATGTCTGCAATTTTTTGACTGGGGCAATAAAATTTAATGAGAACAAAGACTGTGCATGCTATACAAAGGCTTAAGGTGAAAAAGAGAATGTGATCTAATTCAAGTTCTGGAGCACAGAATAACTTGGTGCCATCACAGTGTATTGTAATTGCACCTATCATTGTAAAGGATAAAATTTATATAAACAGGAACTGGCCATTAGATTTGAATCTCTATTCCTCTTTCAATATATTCTGCTGCCTTTCTAAAGAAAAATCCCTAAAACCTGGAGGTTTTAAGATTAAACAAATAAGAGTATCATATCCAGACGATCACTTTAAGACAGCACTGAGAGTCCATATATCTGTCTGAGGTTCATATTTGTGCAGCCCAAATATAGCAACCCAATAGGAAGTTAGCAATTCAGTTACCAACCAGTACTTTAGGATCAAATTTCCCTGGGCAACCTGAACTCCTTAGAGAAAAGGCAGCTCTGGAATCCCTAAAATTGGCCATAGTTTTACTATAAAAACACACACATAAAACATATATCCCTTTCTCAATCCATTAAAATCTGAGCCCCACTCATCTATTATTATATCACTAACTGCAGTCTTTATCCTTCCCAAAATGTCATATTTATCATCATTCACATAATATGTCCAGTGGTGTTCCACAACTGTCCTATCCAAAGGCTTTAAGTAGTGATTTGGAGCCAATAGAGTATATAAGTTTTTTTTTTAATTTAGAGATTGTTTGAGCAGCCTATTTATTTCCAAATTTTCAGAGCATTTGCCAGCCTATCACAGCATTGGAACATTATTCAATCAATCAATCATCACAAAATTAAAATAAAAACAATTTCACAAATATAAAAATTAAAATACATATCAGCTGAGAAAATATATCCCATAAATCGCTAACACAACCAAGAAAGGGATCCCTATTCACCGAACTGTGTCTTTTGGACCTTATAAATAAGTTATGGTTATTGAACAAATATTTAGTGCAGATTAGCAACTGTGTGACCCAGTTCAAAACAGAATCACAACATATAAGGAGGGATTAAACCTTTCTTGTTAAGTAATTCAGTCACCCAAAATCACCCATGTGAAAATGTACAAAGATGCAATTGAAGTAAATGTTCCAGTCAGGAGCAACTTGCACTATAATTTCTGATGCAGAAAAGGACACCCTGAAGAAACAAGGTGTTAGACTAACTCTCCTCTAAGAAAAAAGTTAGCAATGTTTCAATGGACAGTGGAGAAGAAGAAGGAGATGGTATAGGGTTTAGGGTTTCCTGCCTGAGCAGGGACTAGAAGACCTCCAAGGTCCCTTGCAACTCTGTTATTCTTTTATTCTGTTAAGACGAACACAAGTTTTTTCCTCTACTGGGATATTAAAATCAGGTTCATTTTATGAAATTATATAGTGGGAAATTCTGGATAAGTAAACAGAAAGACATCTTCATGAAGAGAATAGTTATTTTATAGAATCAGCTGCCAAACATTTCAGAACTTTAAAAAGCATTGGTGAGTTCCCCATGACTCAAGTACAAACTTATGATACATAACTCGTAGTTTCAAGAGTACCCTGAAAACAAGCTCTGACTTTAAATAAGATTATTTGACCAGGCCTAAAAATATCTGGATGATCATGACAGAAGAGGTACTTGCCTTGTTCCTATCAGATAGTGGACATCTGGATTTTTGCAACAAAAATCTAACTTTAAGTAGTAAACTTTTTTGTCAAAAGCTATTCAGGCAATGCCAATCCAACTTCACCTCCATAAAACACAAGCCAAATGTTTTGAGGTTGTTTTTTCAGAGTCCAGGAAAAAAAAGTGTGATCCTCGGTATATATGTTCACCTTACTGCAGAAGAACTCATCATCTTGTTACACTGATGACTACCAGTGGTAAGTGGTAAAATGAGGATCCAGATTAAGGGGGACAATATTCTGACTCTGTAAACCGCTTAGTGCTGTAAAGCACTATGAAATGGTATATAAGTCTAAATGTTATTGCTATGTTGGCCAAAATAAAATAAAAATAAATCAGCCTTGATATGTCTTCCCCAAATGTCTTCTTTTTTTGCTATTGCCATGGCCAGAATGGCAGTAGTCATAAAGTATTTTAAACTGCAAGGAGGCTTTTTTCTTTTTGAAATTAGCCCACTTTCTTTATCTATGGATCATAGGGTCATAAGATTGCAGCTTCTAACTATCAGGATTTGTCAGGATTTTTTCGGAAAAAGAACAAAATGAATTAAAAACAGTTCAAAGGAATAATTAATGTACATGGTGTTGGAGTTGTCAATTAACCAAACTATTACTGGCCTAACCAAACTCAAAATCTGAAGATAAAAATGAATTTACAACTGATTTTGAATAATTGTATCTGTTATACCTTGTATTTCAGTCATTTTAATATTTTTATTAAACATATGGTATTCATTTGCATAGGTAACTCAATAAATATATTCCTTTACAAAACAAAGCAAGCTTACAAACAAGCTTTAAAATTTTGCTGCAGAGGCTATGAATTAATAACAAAGGCTGAATTTGGGGCCAAGCATTATATGTTTTATTTCCCTTTATTTCACATAAAATCATGTTTCCTTTTTTCTCTAATTCAACTGACAAAGACATGCACAACAAAGAATGCAAATCTCCCCCCCCCTCTCCCCACACAATCTATTGTTCCCACCACGATTACTTGCAATGTAGAATAATTGAGAATGAATGTTCCAACTTAATGTCAAGTTACCTGCATTGTCCCCTCCTTCTGATACCAGCATCTTGTCTAGTAGAGTCCCAAATCATTTTCGGTTTGGGATAATGCTATTTGTGCTTTTGCATAATGAAATGTTTTCATACCCAGCAACCATTTCTGGCCCTCCATTGTTCCCACAGTTTAATAAATCAACCGTGGAAAATAAATAAATAAATTACACAACTTATTATGGAAATCGAGTTGCAGAAACAGAACTCCTGCCCATCGCTCCCTCCCTCTTACAGCATCATTGCTAAACTTGCTTAAACCTCTGCCACTCAGATGATATTGCAATATTAGCTTTCTGTCTCTCTCTCTCTCTCTCTCTCTCTCTCTCTCTCTCTCCCTCTCTTTCTCTCTACCCCCTCCTTCCCCCCCCCCTTTCTTCCTTTTTTGTCTCTGTGATGATTGTTTTCTGTCCATCTCAAACCGGGTGTCAGTTCATTTAGATTTACATCAAGTAGTAAATTAAAATGATCACTCAGCAAACACTCTCAGCTCGGTTTTCCCCTTTCAGTCTGGAGTTGTGCGAGATGCTTGGAGCATTCATGCAGAAAATATTGCTGTCTAGATATTTGTCCTCTGGGTGATAAAAGAGGCATTGTCTTGGGACCTACTCAGTCCTCCAAGCTGATAGTTGCTGTGCATCACAGCTGTGAAGTGTGCTTTGTTATGTGTCTGAGGATTAGAGTTCAAGACCTTGTTTTTCTTGAAATTCCAGACTGATCAGAGCTGCATATGTTCAGGGAAAAGCCGAGGTCGATGGTTCTCTGTCCACATTTTACTAGATTATTCTTGGACAGAGTTCCTGGAGAATGCTATGGTGCTGAAAGCTATCCCAGGAGCTTTCCCCCTCAGTTTCTCTCTTGTTTGTTCATTTTTAGAGTCCTACCACTCATGGATGGGGGAGGCAGGAGTTTTATCGATAGGCATTTGAAACAAAAGGTGATAGCCTACTTTTTTTCTTTGTACTTTAAAATTATGCAGGAACTGCCCAGACTCCATTGTATATTTCCAGTTTTGATCATATTTCAAATTCTGAGAAGGATTATTGTAATACCTTGTGCCAATAATGAGAGGGAATAAGGACAGGTGGCTGATCTCTAGGTCAACAGCTAAATTTAAAACATCAGCTATACTAGTAAAGGGGATTGGCAGAGCTATCCTATCATCACTCTCCTATCCTATCAACTTTCCTATCATACTATCTCAAAATGGCTCTCACCTGTGGATCTCTCTGTTTTTGTTGTATTAAGTTCAAAGCCCACCAAGCCAAAAGAAAAATTATGGTGAAAAATTGTGCATAGTCATTTCAATGACCCCATCTTCTATTCCAGGAGTTCTCTATTCTTCACCCATCACTTATTGTGGCCATTAATTTAGGAAATGGTGGGATGAGTAAATGTAACTGGGGAGAGGCAGTTCCTCAAATATCCCACTCCCAGACCATATTAATACAGAGCTGATTTAGCTAATAGGGAGGCCAGTTTGCTTGTTGGCCCATTTTCCAGTCAACTAAGTCAGAGCTGTGCTAGCCTATTGATGGACTAGCCCACCAGAAAACCCTTTCAGCTGAGCTGAACCCAAAATAGTCTCTCAGAATTGGAGCAATGGAAGCAGGCAGTCCTATCTATATAACAATTTGGTCTAGTGATTAAGGCACCAGGCTATAAAGCAGCAGGTCATGAATTCACATAATTCTATAGCTATACATATACTTCCTCTTTCTTTCATCAGTCTCTGTTCAGTTCAGTTCAGTAGAATATCCTGATTTCTAAAACTGTGAGAAAAGATATAAAACTTCCCTCTCCACAGTTTCCAAACAATGTGTCAGAACATGCACAGTCTTATTGTGCTGAGGTAACCCAGGAGTAAATACAGTAAACAGTGGTCTATATTAAATGGTGATTTATATTACACTATATACAATATACACTAGGAACAAAATATCTACACGTGGTAATACAGCAAACTTTAACACACAGCAGTTACAGCAGGAAACGGACGAGAGAGTGATACTCCAGCAAAAGCCTTCCCTTTTATACTCAGGCTCTTAAAGGGACACAGACTCCTACTGAGTCATTCCTATCATTGCATCATCCACCTTATGTTACATTACATTATTACATAAGCTGTTTAGCTAATAAATTATTACCTTGACACTCCTCCCATTTAAAGCTAAACACCTGTTAACCCAAATGCTTTTACATTTATATTTGCCTGCATTTAAAGCTTAGTCAACATATTAGCTTGAACAATTGAACAATTTTTCTCTGTGTATATTCCTGCCTTATACTGCAGTTTATTATTGTGTCCTTCCATTTATCCTTTTCTACTTGAGGTAATGATAACATCTCTTGGTAATTATGGGGTTCATACTTTACATTATACACTCTAACCCCACTTGCTGTGAATCGATCAGGAGGTACATCTTTATTACTACGTTCAGACCTCCTCGGGATCATCTGTTCCTGAGTTTCTGTTACTTCTCTTTTTATTTCAGGTCTCTCCTCATCTATCCCTAAATGAAATTCAATGGTGAAAAAAGTAAGGTTCTACATTTAGGCAAGAAAAACCAAATGTACAGGTATAGTATAGGGGGTACCTTGCTCAATAGCAGTAACTGTGAGAGGGACCTCGGAGTCCTAGTGGACAATCATTTAAATATGAGCCAGCAGTGTGCTGCAGCTGCCAAAAAGGCCAGCACAGTGCTAGGCTGCATTAACAGAGGGATAGAATCAAGATCACGTGAAGTATTAATATCACTTTACAATGCCTTGGTAAGGCCACACTTGGAATACTGCATCCAGTTTGGGTCACCACGATGTAAAAAAGACGTTGAGACTCTAGAAAGAGTACAGAGAAGAGCAACAAAGATGATTAGGGGACTGGAGGCTAAAGCATATAAGGAACGGCTGCTGGAATTGGGTATGTCCAGTTTAATGAAGAGAAGGACGACGGGGGACATGATAGCAGTGTTCCAATATCTCAGGGGCTGCCACAAAGAAGAGGGAGTCAAGCTATTTTCCAAGGCGCCGGAAGGCAGGACAAGAAGCAACGGATGGAAACTAATCAAGGAGAGAAGCAACCTAGAACTAAGGAGAAACTTCCTGACAGTTAGAACAATTAACCAGTGGAACAACCTGCCTCCAGAAGCGGTGAATGCTCCAACACTGGAAGTTTTTAAGAAGAGACTGGACAGCCATTTGTCTGAAATGGTATAGGTTTCCTGCCCGAGCAGGGGGTTGGACTAGATGACCTCCAAGGTCCCTTCCAACTTTATTATTATTATTATTATTATTATTATTATTATTATTATTATTATTATTATTATTATTATTATTATTATTATTATTATTATTATTATTATTATTATTATTATTATTATTATTATTATTATTATTATTATTATTATTATTATTTCTGAGTTGCTATCCTGTTCTTCCTTCATTGGGTTTTGTGTAGCCTCTCCTTCCTGAGAACTGTCACTACTTGTTGGCATGAACACCTCAGTGTCAGCATGAACCCTGCCCCAATTATTTTGCTCTGTGAAACTGGCAGACCTTGATATCACAACCTTCCTTATTCTATATCCCTTGGAACCTGGCTCATATCCCACAAACCTAAGTTTCCTGGCCTTTTTCTGTCCTTTCCTTCTGGTGCCTTTGGGGATATGCACCCAGGCATAACTGCCAAATGTCCTTAGGTGAGCTAATGAAGGTTTCCTTCCATATAACATGTAATATGGAGTTTCATTGATAGCAACACTCCATACCCTGTTCACTAAATAGTTGGCTGTTTTCATGGCTTCTCCCCAGTATGTGTTACTCATTCCTGCATCTGCCAGCATTGAGTCCTTCATGGTCTGCAATATACCATTTCTCCTTTCAGCCATTGCATTTTCTGCTGGTGTGTAAGGGTTTGTACATCTATGCTTTATGCCTAAATTTCTCAGCCATCTTTGGAAATTATCAGACATGAACTCTAATCCCCTGTCTATTTGCAGCTGGCATACTTTATGACCATACCTTCTTTCTACAAAGTTCACCCACTGCTTAAACTGTTGTAGAACCTCAGTTTTGCTCTTTAATAGATAGCAGAACCCATACCTGGTGTAGTCATCTACTAAGATAGTACGTACCTAGCTCTTCCAAGAGAGGGCGCCATAGGACCAATTAAATCAGCGTGCACTAATTGCAAAACTCTGTTTGCCCTGAGCTTTTCTTTCTTACAGGATACACACTAGACTTCAATGCCTTGCAAATAGCGCAATCTAAATATGTGTTGCATTTTTTAATTCTAAGTCCCTCAGCTAGATCTGGCATCCTCTGCAGCACTTTAAAACTTGCATGTTCTAACCTTCTGTGTAATAAATGTACACAGTTATCATGCTTGGGAGTGTTTGTGAGTGTTTGTGCACAACCATCCTGCTGCTTTCCTAACACATATAAATTATCCATCTTAACACCTTGTGCACAAATCCCCCCACCTTTCCTTATGGTGTATTGACCCTTTGCAAACAGTATCTCATATCCCAAATTATCCAAACTCGAAATACTGAGTAAATTATGGTCTAACTCTGGCACATATAATACATTATCCATTTCTCCAATACCAGGTACATAAATTTTACCTTCCCCTTTTACAGCAGACTGTTGTCCATTAGCCAAGCTAACAAATGCTTGTTTAGCTGGTCATAGGTTAGAAAACATTTGTGGGTCATTTGCAATATGCTGACTCGCCCCACTGTCCAACAACCAAGTGTTTTTCTCCGTTAAAGTTGCTGCCAGGGAAAATGTCAGTTGTGTAGCTTTATGATCTTGTTTCACTGCTCCTCTGTTTCTCCTCTCAGGCCAGCGTCTCTGGAGATGCTCTATAGAACCACACTTGAAGCAGCGTTTCACTATGCAAGTGTTCTCAGCTGCTTTGCTGGCATCTTGGAAAGTAGCAGTTCTAGGCTTGGGCTGTGCATTGTCGTCACCCCCTCTCTGCTGCCTTACTAGATGTTTCTGTTCCTCCTCCAGCAACCGACCAGTCAAATAACTCATGGTTAAGTCCTTCTCCTGCATAGACTCTAAACTGGTCACTAGGACATCCCATGAATTGTCCAATGAACTGAGTACCACATACACCTTATGTGACTCAGTAAAAGTCATCCCTCTTTCCTCTAATTTTAGGTATGTCTTTCTGATGGACTGCAAATGCGTAGACATGCTGTCTCCCAGCTTCAGCTGTGTTTTATATAGCTTTCTTGTCAGCATTACTTTGCTGCTTGCAGTCCCTCTCACATACACACTGAGCAAAGTTTCCCAGCACTCTTTAGCAGATGGGAGACCCCTCAGGTATCATCTGGCTATCCTCCAAACTTAGGATTATGCTGGCTAATGCTTTCTCATTCTTTCTCTGGTCCCCATCATCCAGGACTGCAGGTGGATCAGCAACTATCATCCACAACTCCTCCCTATTCAGGTACATCTCCATTTTCAGACACCAGGAGAAGTATTTTGTCTCATTCAGCCGAGATACTGCAAAACTTCCTCCCATTACACTGATGGAAGCCATGTTGCCTGCTTCTTCAAACCACCACAAACCACCACAAACCACAAACCTCAACTCCTCTGGCTCTGGGTCAAGCTCTTACTGGGTTTCTCTTCCCTCTGGGTCCATAACCTGTCAGAGCACACACAGTCTTATTGCGCTGAGGTAACCCAGGAGTAAATACAGTGAACAGAGGTCTATATTAAATGGTGGTTTATATTAACTATCTACAATATACACTATGAATAAAATACATACACGTGGTAATACAGCAAACTCTAACACAGCAGTTACAGCAGGAAACGGACAAGAGAGCGATACTCCAGCAAAAGCCTTCCGTTTTATACTCAGGCTCTTAAAGGGACACAGACTCCTGCTGAGTCATTCCTATCATTGCATCATCCACCTTATGTTACATTACATCATTACATAAGCTGTTTAGCTATTAAATTATTACCTTGACACAATGCATGAAGTTTTGTATCACTCCTTGGTTTTTTTGCTAACATCAAATATATTTCTCCTTCATGGATTACTGCCTTGTCGTGGCGAAGGGGCTTGTGTCACTCAATGAAGCTATGAGCTATGCCGTGCAGGGCCACCCAAGACAGACAGGTCATAGCAGAGAGTTCTGACAAAATGTGATCCACTGGAGAAGGAAATGGCAACCCACTCCAGTATCTTTGCCATGAAAACCCCATGGACAGTACTAAAAGGCAAAAAGATATGACGCTGGAAGATGAGCCCCTCAGGTCGGAAGGTGTCCAATATGCTACTGGGGAAGAGCAGAGGGCTACTACTAGTAGCGCCAGAAAGAGTGAAGCGACTGGGCCAAAGCCGAAAGGACGCTCAGCTGTGGATGCATCTGGTGGTGAAAGGAAAGTCCGATGCTGTAAAGATTTTTTCTCCATAGGAACCTGGAACGTAAGATCCATGAATCAAGGCAAACTGGACATGGTCAAACAAGAGATGACAAGACTGAACATCGACATCTTAGGAATCAGCGAACTAAAATGGACAGGAATGGGTGAATTTAATTCAGAGGACCATCAGGTATACTACTGCGGGCAAGAATCCCTCAGAAGAAATGGAGTAGCCTTCATAGTCAATAAAAGAGTAGGAAAAGCAATACTGGGATACAATCCCCAAAATGACAGAATGATCTCAGTGCGAATCCAAGGCAAGCCATTCAATATCACAGTAATCCAAGTCTATGCCCCAACCACTGGTGCTGAAGAGGATGAAATTGACCGGTTCTATGAAGCCCTACAGCACCTTATAGAATCAACACCAAAAAATGATGTCCTTATCATCATGGGGGATTGGAATGCTAAAGTAGGAAGCCAAAAAATAACGGAATAACAGGCAAGTTTGGCCTTGGAGTACAAAATGAGCAGGGCACAGGCTGATAGAATTTTGTCAAGAGAATACGATGGTCATAGCAAACACTCTTTTCCAACAACCCAAGAGACGGCTCTACACATGGACATCACCAGACTGTCAACCAGAAATCAGATTGACATGTCTCTGCAGCCAAAGATGGAGAAGCTCTATACAGTGCAGTAAAACAATGGACCATGAGCTGACTGTGGCTCAGATCATGAGCTTCTCTTGCAAACATTTAGTCCTTAAATTGAGGAAGTAGGGAAAAACACTAGGCCACTCAAGTATGAACTAAATCATATCCCTGATGAATATACAGTAGAGGTGACAAATAGATTTAAGGAATTAGATCTGATAGACAGAGTCCCTGAAGAACTATGGACGGAGGTTCACAACATTGTACAAGAGGTAGCAACTAAAACCATCCCAAAGAAAAAGAAATGCAAGAAAGCAAAATGGCTGTCTGAGGAAGCTTTGCAAATAGCTGAGGAAAGAAGGGAAGCGAAAGGCAAGGGAAAAAGAGAAAGATACACCCAATTGAATGCAGAATTCCAGAGAATAGCTAGAAGAGATAAGAATGCCTTCTTAAATGAACAGTGCAAAGAAATAG